>LZPO01066328.1:286416-300568 GCA_001675575.1 Neotoma lepida | reverse complement strand
AANNANCCNNNNGNNNTAAGTATGGCCCATGCAATGTTTGAGACATACTTATATTGATAATCACTATTTGTTTTNTGAAGTTCTTATTTGACTTGAACTTCTGCATCTTGTCTGACAATGTAGCAAGAAAGTATTCCAGCTCGCCCAACAGTTGCTTTTTACAAACACTGCCTTTGAGCTAAGCGCAAGACAGAGGCTTAGCATTTGCCGCAGTCTGTATTGCATTCACGAAAACCACGCTGTAAAACGAATTTCTAAACGGTCTTGTTAAATAAAAACACGGAGCCAGAAATAGGATAAAAATCTGACAGAGATCAGAGGGATTAGGCTACCAGCCTCACCTCACCAACGTCGCTGCTTTTAAAAGAGAGAGCAACTTCCTCTCTATGCAGGTTTTTATGCCTGTCCATTTTGTTAACTCATTTTCTCTCTCCACCAACCTACATCACTTCCTGTCTGTCTACCCAGACCTCCAGGACTCTATGGCTGATGCTGGGATTAAAGGCGTGTGCCACCACCTTCCAGCTTGTTCCCTAGTGTGACCCTGGACTCACAGAGAACCAGATGGATTAAGGGCGTGTGCTAACATTGCATGACTTCTGTTTTTACTATGAGCAGCTGGCTGACCTTTTCCCTCTGATCTCAGATAAATTTATTGGGGGACACAGATAAAATATCACCACACTACGCAGTTCAGGTTCTTGAAAAAGCCTACCACATCGACAAAGCAAAATCTAACTGAAATCTTTCCGGCTTTAATTGCAACTTTGAGAGGGAGCAGTCAACCAGTTGTTTTGTAAGAGCAGCAGCAGCAGTAAAAGGATGGTGGTGGCTGCCTCCCTTAGTGGCAATCAAGAGAAATAATGACAATGAAAGACAGATTTAAGTTCAAGGGAACAGCCAGGGCAACAAGAAAAGAGATGGCAGGAATACAGAAGCAAAAAATAAAGNTGTGGGGAAGACAAAAAGGTGAGCTTGAAGAACTGAGGATGGAGCTCAGCTGACAGAATGCTAACCTCGCACGCATGTGGCCCTGTGCTCAAGCTCCAACACTACATAAAGCTGGGCATGCTGTAATCCCAGCACTTGAGAAGTAGAAGCAGGAGGATCACAAGTTCAAGGCTATCCTCGGCTACTTCAAGTTCAAGGCCAGCATGGGCTACATGAGAGCCTGTCTCAAAAAGAAAGCAGGGTGGGGAACGGGACAGAGGTTGGGGTAGGGACTCCAGAGTGAAGAAGGAGAATGGAAGACTACAAGAGGTTTGAGAACCATGGGATAAAAACTGCAAGCCCTGCCACTAGAAGAGCTCCAAAAAGTAGTTCAGTTTTCAACCGCAAGGGTCTCAAATACTCTAGACCCAGAAGCCAAGAGCTGAGGAAGCCTGTGTTCCTAGAGCTATACAAGAGTCGGACCACTAGAGGGTGCTGCCTGCTGCCTGTCCCACCTGCCTGCTGCCACTACTCATTACTGTCAAATACAAAAGACACAAAAGCTGCCAAAGGTCAGTACTGGCAGGACTTCTAACCCGCCCAGGAATTCAAAACTGGTCAAGGCTAAAGGAACCCAGCCAACTTATTGCTAACAGTCTGGGATGTAGCTTGACCATAAAATCAACACAAAAATGTTAACTTTAGGGGGCTAGAGAAATGGGTCAGTTGTTAAGGGCACTGACTGCTCCTCCAGAGAACCTGGAACCAGCACCCACATGGTGGTTCAAAGCCATGGAACTCCAGTTCCAGGGGGATCTAATAACCTCTTCTGACCTCTGTAGGCACCAGGTGATACAGGTGGTACACTGACATACATGCAGATAAAACATCCATACATAGAAAATGAAAAAAATCCATTTTTAAAGTTAACTTTAAAATTCTATATAGCAAACGTCTAATAAATAAAAGAAAAGATAAACCCCAAAATATTCATCACTCTGCCAACAACTTTCTTCTTTCACACACGGAGTTTAAGATAAAATGGTCTCCCCAAAGCAAGTTCACGTTGAAATCCCTGGATCCTGTGAATGTGACCTTACTTGGGAAAAGGTTCTTGGAAGATACACTTAAGGACTTTCTGATAAGGAGATTCTGAATTATCCAAACAAGTGTTAAACATAACAATAAGTGCCTGAAGGAGAGAAAGGACAGACACAAACAAGGTAAAGTGGTAGAACAGATTTTCTCCTAGAGCTTCCAGAGGCCTGAGGACCCACTGACATCTTCACTTTGGACTGCCGACCTTCACAGGTATAACAGAGTACATTTTCCTGGAGTCATCAAATGTCTATAAATCTACGACAGGCGCCAATCGAACTCATACACGTTCCTACACATCCCTCCTAGTATTCCAGGACTGCCTTGAAACAGTGCCAGATACCATAGCACCTTATTTATGTTATCACAATTAGTCTACATAATTATACAACTCTCTTAAAAATTCAAATTCCATTATTTTGCCTCCTACTCAGCTCGCTAATTTCTTCAATTATACCATAAAGGTCCCTTCCTGGTTTAGTTTAGTATTTGAACCAGAGCAAGGTCCACATAAAGCACTAAGTGATATGAAAGACTGTATTTTATAGCAACGGATGATTGAATAGAGACAGAGTCACACACAGGCTTTGGGAATGTGTAAGAAATTCCCAGAGCCCAGACCCATCCCCTAGGGTTTCGGTGTTTTATGCATGCCCTTGCTCACAATGCATCATCTATTTGTGCTCGACCACAGCTGGCCATGAGACATAACTGGACTGACGGAAGTGTGGACACAACCCAGTGGCCTTCAGGAGCTTACGCTTCCTAGGGCTCTGTGGAGAATCAGAGGACAGCCCAATACTGTCTGAGAAGCGGGAAGGTGGGGGGGAGTTCAACACGGCCAGGTGAGAAAGATTTGCCAAGCAGGGTCAGTCAATGTGCCCCACCTGGGAGCAAAATGGCCTCACAACACTCACCGGGTAGACTGTGATGGTGGTCGGGAATGAGTAGGGGTGCAAGGAAGCATCCTGCAGGCAACAGGGAACGGGATTCAAAGATTTAAAGAATTTAAAGATAGTAAGTATATTCAGATTGATTTTTGAAAAACTACTGTAGTTGCAAATGGAGAAGAGACTAGAGCAAGGGACCACACACACACACGCCTGTCTGCTCCCTCTCTCTTCCCAGCTCACTAACACAAGAATTCAGGTTTCCTGTAAGACGCCTTATTTTATTCTACTACCTGGTGATGGTAGAGGCCACTCCTGATCGCTGTGCCCAGGCCTAAGATAGGCCAGGGAGAAATGACTACATCTGGCTTCAAATTGATAAAACTACTTACGAGCTGTGAAAACTAGGCATATATTCTTTAACTGCTCTAACTCTGTATGTGCGTTTTTACACGCTAAGGCTTTTAAACCATTACGTTCCCTTGAGGTCCCTGGACATGAAAGGCATTTCCCAGTGACGTCTGTATGATTCTGAGAAGGTCGGAATTCATGAGCTCACCCTGAAACCTTCACCTAAACTCCAGCTCCAGAAAGGTGGAAGGCGGGGTGGCTGGGAGATTTTGGTCTGTGAGAAGTCAGAAATTCAAAACTGTCCGCAGGTGGCATGGGGTGGAACTGTCTTGGCACCATGGTTTACGGTCAGGACAGCGAAGGTCTCTTTATTTCTGCACCCTAGCAAGAAAATACAGGGCAGGAAAGTCTGCACCGTGGGATGCACATACATCACCGGCTGTCCTAGGCCTGAACTGAGGCTAAAGGGAGAAAAGAAACAGGGGTGGCAGAGAGGGACACGCAAGCGCAGTACCTCATTCAGGAAGCAATCTCAGCGCAGCCGCATTCCCTCGGTGCGGCCCACTTCACTCTGCGGGCCGNGTCGGCCCTGCAGTGCGCATGTGCGGCTCTCTAGGTCCAGCCCCGCCCAGCAGTGTGGGTGCCTCTCAGCCACCTAGAGAGTTCGTGAGTGCGACCGGCTCCTAGATCCAGGCTGGATCTTGTTGCCTCCTGCCGGACTGACTGACACTTGCAGCAGGTGCATTATCGGCTAGATCCCAGAAGGAAGATTTTTAGCAGGAAAAAAGTTTTTCTTTCAGGGGACCCACCCGGGTGGAATCTCTACAGAAGCCAAACAACGTACTCGCTGTCTATAAATTGTTCCTATTTTTAGTAGAGGGAGCTGAAGTTCCAAAATGTGAAGTAGCATGTCCAGGTCAGAGTCTGAGTTGATCTGATTTAAAACCCGAGTTCCCTTACAGTTTACTGTCTCTAGGATCAGACAGATGTGGGCGTGGCATCAAGATCCTGCTTTTAACGCTGTGAGACCGAGCCTGCCAGCCTTGGACATCTGGGAGGAATGGTACAGAATGCGAGAGCTGGAAAGCATTTTGAATCTTGCGAGTCCAGAGGGGTCAGTTCCCACAAAAGAACCTTAAGTTGACATGAAATCGTGCCTCTTGGTAAATTCTCACGCCCCTCCAGTTTTGCTCTCTACACTGAAAATAGTAACCAGCACGAACCCTCTGCTCTCTACTACACAGCAGCAGCCCAGGTATTGAGGAAAGCTTCAGGATTCTGTGGTGTGGGGAATAACAGAATTCCCCAGAATGTACAAACTAATCTAACATCATACACATTAAATCTTGTGACAGTGGTTTGCTGAACCTATTCCTTCCACAGTGAAGGTATTTGGAGAAGTAATGTGACTGTATCTTGAGAACTGGGAAGTCTAAACTGGTCCTATGGGATTAACCAAACCCTGGAAGAGTCTCAGGAGCACTGGCAGCAAGTCACAGGGATGTGGAGGCAGTAGCATCCTGGTGTTTGCCTCTGAGTTCTCCTNGCTCTCCTTCCCACCCTGCTATGTCCACCCTCACCCCAGCCTTCTCTCTCCCCTCAGAATCACAGAACACTTTTCCTACCAGAAAGAAAATGAGAACCTTCTTAGAATTCCTCATTGTTTCAACAATATGATCTGAATAAATACCTTCCCCTCAGGGAAAGTAATTTTCCTTCAAAGAGAATGTGTCTCAGACTAGCTGCTCCAAGATCACTTTCACCTTGCCACTACAAACTTAGAAGCTGGAAATAGGTGTATGATGTTTCTATTGGACACACACTACTTAAACCATTTTTTTTTAAAAAAAAAAAAGTCTCTGAGCTGGGCAGTGGTGGCGCATGCCTTTAATCCCAGCACTCAGGAGGCAGAGGCAGGTGGATCTCTGAGTTCGAGGCCAGCCTGGTCTACAGAGTGAGTTCCAGGACAGCCAGGGATACACAGAGAAACCCTGTCTCAAACAACAACAACAACAACAACAACAACAAATCTCTGTACACTATGGGAATTGCACACTTGCAAACATATGGGCAAGAGAATCTTTCTCAGGTTGAACTTCCAACTGCCATAATTAACAAATGTATTTTACAGTCTGATAAACAGGCACAAACCAGGGCATTTCATGTCCACCAAGCTGACACTGCAGAAAATACTTACAGGAATGCTACACACATAAGAGGAAGAAAGTTTCAATCAAAAGAGCACAGGAGAGGATGAATTGCCTGAGAAGAGTGAATCAGCAAGGGAAACCAGTGTGAAATCAGCGTGTCCCGCACAGTAAACTAGCAAAGCCATAGCACGAATAGGGAAGAAAAAGAGGAAAGAATAATCCAGCCAATAAAATTATACTTCTCAATAATAACCTTAAATGTAAATGACTTTGGCTCACCAACAAAGGTACGAAGACTAGTTGGCTGGACTTAAATACTAGATCCAGCCAGGCACCTTTAATCCCAGCACTTGGGGGGCAGAGGCAGGTGGATCTATGTGAGTTCAAGGCTAGCCTAGTCTAAAGAGTGAGTTCCAGGACAGCCAAAGCTACACAGAGAAACCCCATCTTGAAAAAACCAAACACACACTACACACACACACACACACACACACACACACACACACACACACAGTCTCCAAGAAACACATCTCATGGGTAAAGATGTAGATGGAGAGCCAGAGAATGGAAGATAATCTATCAAGTGACTGGAAGCCAAAGACCAGTTGGCATGGCTAGTCTGACATCTGATAAGCATACTTCAAGTCAAAATTAGAAGAGATAAAAAGGTACTGAATTATTAATAAGGAGAACAAATTAATCAAGATATAACCATTGTAAATATATGTATATGTCACCAAAATATATATGTCACCAAAATATATGTCACCAAATAGTGGAGCCCTAATTTCATAAGCAAAAATTAAAGGACACAAAAAGTCAGACACATCCTAATACAATAATCGTGGGTGACTTCAACACCTTACCCTCATCTTTAACTAATGTTCAATGTTATATAACAGTATCCTCTGAATTCAAACATTCTATCCTGAAGGAAGGCTCCTTAAGACTCAGGACATTCTAAAGGGATGCTGGACACCACTCAGTAAGCAACTCACAAGTCTCAGGAAATCCCTGAAATGTAACAGATTCACAAAGATTCCTCCCTCTCCAAGGTTATACAAACAATAAGAACTACTCAAAAGAGAGTCTCAAGCATGCTTGAGTGGCTTGTNAATCATACAAAGAGTTCCACAAACACTTTCACAAGTAGTGACTTAGGGTAATGATGCTGTCTTTAAGTCATTCCTACTCCTGTAAGTGACCCCAATAAATTCACTGGTTTACCAAGTTGAATTTTGGTAGAATCTGTTCTTTGGTCTGTAATCAGTGCCCTATCTGGGGTGAAAGGAACTTTCTTCACATGTCTCATGAAATGCACACACCAGTTTCTTTCCCTGTAAATAGCACTAACATAGTTTGAATGCCTTTTTAAGACTCACATGTGAAGCAGTCAGCATAGTGCCCAAACAGGCATACAAATAGGTCCTATGTGCCAAGTGTCCTCTTCCTGGACACTGAAGCCAACATACCCTACAGGAACAAGTCCCCAAATTCTACTTACTCCAGTGTACACTTGGTCACATCTGTAGCTCAGACAAGCCAATCTTGGTCCTTCTCTATACTGCTTTCCTGTTTCTAGAATATACCACCCAGTCTTCTTGCTCTTCCAGTGTTGGGGCCACTTTTGACAACCTAGTCAAGGATAACTCCAAATTTGATTGAATGATCTTTTGGGTCCCTTTTGCTAGTATTCCAGCTCAGTCTATCACTGGGGGGAAATCAGGACAGGAACCTGGAGGAAAGAGCTGATGCAGATTCTGTGGAGGAGTGCTGCTTACTGGCTTGTTCCCCAAGGCTTGCTCAGCCTGCTTTCTTATGGCACCCAGGACCACAAGTCCTGGGGTGGCACCCACAATTAGCTGGGCCCTCCCACGTTAATCACTAGTTAAGAAAGTGCCCTACAGACTTGCCTATAGACCAATCTTATGGGAGCTTTTTCTCAGTTGAGAGTCCCTCTTCTCAAATGACTCTAGCTTCTGTCGAGTGGACATAAAACTAGCTAGCAAGTTGATAAAGAATTTACCTATGAAAGATACTCACAAATTTTAATAGTTCTTCCTGACAAAGACCATAGCACTTGCCTTGTTTCNAGAGGACAAGGAANGAACCTATCCACAGCGCTGGCCCTGGGCACACTGGAAGTTAATCTGAAAACCTCCTTGCAAAAACAGGCTTGCTCTGGTTCCTTTGTTTCCTGGGNATTCCAGAAGNGGCNCTCAGAGAACTGTCTTCTAGAGACTGGGGTTTGACAGGGTCTAGGTACCCAAATGAAGGGCAGGAAGAGCAAATGGAGGGACAGCTGGAGNGATGTAGAGGCTTTGNGGACCCAGATCCCACCTGCCTGGGCTCCCTCTAGGTCAGTCCACTAGTCCTTTCATTCGAGAGGCTCCAGAATCATGCCAAATTTCACCCCACAATACTGCATCTCTAAGATGCCTCTGTTCCTCTCAGTCCTGCAGCTGAGGGCCTATGGAGTCTCCACACTCTGGCCTCAGGTGCGGTGTCATTAGTCCCGGTAGGCAGGTAGCATATCCCTGCCACTTCATGCAGATTCTTGGCGGGTCATGATTGTGGGCTCCTCACTGTCCCCTGCTCCTGACATACGGCTAACCCTGATGGTTCTCCCAACACAGCCCTGCCACAGAGGCACTCATNCACCCAACATTCGAAGGTACCATCTCCAGCCAAGGGCAGCTTGGTTCTGGGTCTGGGGCACTTTGTCCTGAGTTTATTAGTCCCAGGAGGAGCCGAAGTCTGGTGGCCCAAAGGTCTCTGGTCAGTTCAGTCTGCCCAACACACAGCGTAGTACCCACCCATAGCAATCACCTGCTTTAGATCCAGTTGGGTCTTCCTTAGCTTTCCTGAAGTCACTGTCCTGTGGGAGATCCAGGAGGGCCACTTGTCCCCACTCTCNTTGGAGATGCTCTGGACGTGGCCATTTGCTGCGTCATATNCCTTGTTNGGCTTTGCCAAACTGAAAATGAGACAAGCATAAGGCAAAATTTGAAACAATCAAAACAAAACAGCCGAAAATCAAGAGAAAAAAATCATGAAAAAAGCCCGATTAAGCAAAACCCAAATTTTGCAAAGGAAAAACAAAGAAAAAAATCAAATTGGAGAGACGAGAGAAAGATAAATACAAATCTAATTTCCGGTTTAGTACATTAGCATGGAATTTGTATTAGGACCTTATTGAATCAAACGTAGTAAATAGTGAAGCTTTTCTCATTCAGTTGCATTTCCCACTGAGAGGCAGCAGGGGGCGGTAGAGGGCGGTGCCTCATTGAGCAAAGCGTTGCCTTAGCCTAATAGTCTGCGAGGAAGACTGTGCAATAAAAAAGGGGGGTGCGAGATTTCTTCATTGCACCCTGTTTAATGAATACAACTTCCTGAAATTCTGTATAAAGAAAAAAGAAAGAAAAAAATGACAGGATATAAGGTGGAACTTTAAACAGAGCCATGGGCAATGACCTGAACATGGCCTGTCCCTCTATCCTCAGCCAGCCATCTTGACTCATAATGAACTTTAGCCAAGGCTGTGGGTCCTTTCATGTTAACACTGGGGATAAAGGTTTTCTCAGGAAATGGATAACATTCCAATAAGCAATAATGGTATAAGAATCGCTGATGATAACGAGCGTCTTTTACTTTAAATATTTTACAGATATCACTGTCACCTTCACAGCCACCCTCTGAGGTAGGTGCCACTACCATCCCATCTTACAGGGGAAGGAACAAGCAGCTCGCCATAGACGATGCAAAGAAGCGTTCAGATCCAAGTTTAGGAAGAGGATGTGCAGACTTCGTGGTCATTCCACCGAGTTCACGGTGTGTTGCTCACATATTCCTACAAAGGAAAGCGCTGACCGATCGTTCGGAATACACAGTAGGAAATACACAGTAGTATTTGCTATTGTTATTAATACAGTGAGTGATATGTGTTCTCTAGAAGCTTAATATCTAAGTTTGGCAAAATTAATAATGAGTGAGAGGTACCAAATGAATGAATTAGTCAGTCAGTCAATCAAACTAACATATAGTAGATGCACATCAGCATTCCAGTGAAGGAAAAGATGTACAGATGGAATGTCAGACCTGGGTCATAGCTGGCTCAGTATAGCAGCTGTTTAAAATCTTACAGGAGAAGCCACCATGCCACTAATAGAAAGCAATTTCTGATTCTAAGTGGCTGAGATAATAGTTACAATCTGAATCTTTCATTGCCTGCATTAAACACATTAAAAAAAAATCCTCACATGAGGGACCAAAATTCAGTCGGTTTGAATACATTAATAATAAACTCCAAGTCACCAATAATGTGTTGGTGCAATGACATTAAGGAGCAAAATCAAAGCACTCTCCCTTGGTCATTTAACCAAGAGCGAACCCAGATTTTATTTCTGTACTTCAGGCTTCCCACGTCTTCCACCTTCTTGTCTGTCTGCTGTATGAGTCTGAATCTGTTCCTCCCTGAAGGCTGTCTTGTGAGTCCAACCCTGTGCCTGTGCCTGTCTGTCCGTGTGAATGTGACTATCTGTGGAATGAGTGGATGTGTATCTGTCTGGGTGACTGTTTCTAACAAAGTGTTTTACTCTGTATTTACTGAACATCGCAGAAAAACGTCACATCGGGAAAGAATGAGGGACACTTACTTCACAGAAACCTTGAACGGAATTTTACAAAGGATTAAGTCACGGGCTCTGACTGATTCCAAATGACCCAGATAACAAACACCGTTGTTTATCAAGCAATATCCATATGTTGTGTTCAGTATTGATGGTGGATATTCATTTGATAAGATTGCTTTCAACCCCTATTTTTGCTGTTCTCAGCAAATGATTAACAGAACACGCATGCATGCCTTGTTCTGGGACGGGGATGGAACAGTACATAAATTAAGATACAGCTGTATACTAGCTTAGGTTGTAAAAGGTGATTACACTGCAAATCCAAGGCAAGGAAGGTTGATTCTCTTAAAACAGGTTAAACAAATAGGCTGAGTACACGGAAGGATAGCAGTCTTAAGTACCCTCAAAGTGTATTGTTAACTTTATCTGTGGAGTCCAACAAAAATCCCAGTCTTTTAAAGTGTAAGAACTATTTTCATCATAACGCATTGCCACATTTGATCATCATATGCTTGTGGGTGTTTGACTAAAAATATCTTCTTCATTAAAATTCACTAGAGCAATAGCATGATGCCTACATTTTGGCCAAAGAAAGCACCGAGTTGCTGATTTTGAGAGTTGATTATTAATTTCCCAGATATTTTTCTATTAGCTCAGGCCTGAACAGGATGCTAATTCACAGACTGCGGAGTAAAGAACATGGACAGGAATATCATGTCAATTGAAACTTGAAGTGTGAGAGGGAGCCACCAGGCAATGAGCCAGTTGGACCACATATTGGAACCTCATACTGGTGACCTGGAATGGGTTGAGCCAAGGGACTGGTGGGGAAAAGGCTGTCACTGGTGAGAACAAACAGTACTAGGGGCTGGAGAACTGTGAATTAGAAGCGCAGTGAACTGATTCAGCAACAAGCTGCATTCATAAAGGTCCTCGGCTGAGCCTGGTTTCCTGCCCCCGAGTCATCTGCTTAAGTCATCCAGACTTTGCCATCTCCAGATGTTGCTGAGTGGGAACTTCACATCACGGGGTGAAATGTAGTTTTTGCATGCAGCTTGCTTTTCATTGGTTGTCATTAACTGAACTCACTGCTCCACGTGTCTGTGCACATACAAGTCCAGAAGAGCGTCTGTCTTAAACGACTCCTCACTCTTGTTTAACAGTAGAAGAAGGGGCTGGAAAGATGGATCAGTGGGTAAAGACGTTGTTGCATAACCTAGTCACCTGAGTTTTGTCCCAGAACCACATAAGGGTGAAAATCAAGAATGGACTCCACAAAGATGTCCTCTGACCTCCACATATACACTGTGGCATGAGTATACCCCCACACACGCACTATCACACATAGTCATAATCAATACAATTAACTTTAAAAAGTAAAAGAATTATGTTCTTCTCCATGGCCAATGGATTACATGCAGTCACTACCACATGGGGGTGGCATAACTCCATCTTATCCAAAATAAATTTCTTGAAAAGACAGACACTAAAGATAACTCAAATGTCCTGGTCTGCTAGTCTCCACAGAGCTGTGACTATACTTGTGACTCTCAGAATATAAAGATCCAACAGAAAATTGGATGGTGAGGAAGAAACCCTGATGTACAGGGTTAACTTATATTTCTCCCTCAAGTCTTTTTGAGCTAAATAATCTTACTGCAATAAAATTGGCATCCTTAAGGAAAAGCATATTATTGTCTCTGATAAAGTTGCTTCTCCTCCCTACAGTATTCCACTAACGCATTGAGCAATGTTTTTAATCTAAAAGGAGGAGTCCCAAGAGAAAGCTTAGGGGAAAATAAAAAAGAAAGAAACAGTGTCTAGAAGCATCCATCTCTTGGTGACGCAACAGGAGTTACTATTGAGGTCCAATCTGGTACAAGTTTAAGGAGAGGGAAGATTCCACCCCGCTTCCTCTCCTTTATTTTCATGATGTGGTGACAGGCTGCTTGTCGTAACAGGTTGAAGTGGAATCTCTAAGAAGTTTCTTGGAAAGAAGGGACGCGAATGTTCACGGCATCNGNAATGCTGGCCAGGTGTGTTGTGGGATTAACACAGTTGCGACACCTTAAGCAGGCTCTGGCATACCTCACAGAAACTGTGGCACCTCAGCTTCGTCTTAAAGAGTTAGAGAGGCTGGAGAGACGGTGCAGTGGTTAAGAGCATGCGCTGTTCTTCCTGGGCACCGGGGTTTGGTTCCCGGTGCCAACGTCAGGAGACTCACAACTGAATGAAAACGAAATAAAAGGAGGAGGAGGTGACCATTCCTAAACTATGGAGAAGACTTTTCTTGTAGATAGAAGAGAGAAAGCATGCAGAGGGAAGAATCCCAGCTGAACATGGCTGACAGACTATACTGCACCATGAGAAGACAGATGGCGAGGGAGAACAAGAGAGGAGCCATTGGCCAAGGGAGGCGGCCCAAGCCAAGAGATCAAGAGACCAGTGTAGCCACAATGGCTGAGTTATATAGGGATCGAACTGGGGACGGGAAGCTGGAGCCCGGCCCCTGGGAAGGAGAGGTTTCCAGGTTTCTTTGAGACCTAACAACCACCTCAGACTCCAGCCCCCGTGGATCTGATACCCTCTTTGGGACTCTGAGAGCACCTGTGTGCACACATGAATACACAGGCACACACACATGCGTGCAGGCACGCACAAAATTAAAAAGAAAAAAATCTCCTTTATAATAAATAAAGAGCATTAGGATAAAGATGGAGAGAAAGAAATTGGTTTTCATGAAAGGACTTTTGAAAACATGTTGGTAAGCTATTCCAGTCATGGAGAAGTTAATAATGTTGACTTTTAGGGTTAAGTTCTCAGTTAATGATTTTTTAAGCCTATGAGCCTGCAGATAAACAAGGAATGTCCATGGGATGTTCCTNATAGTGACTGGGGATGTGGCCAAATCAAATCAAAATTAGATACTTAGATACTTGCCTTTGCCCCCCCCTTTCTTCTTCTTCTTCTTCTTCTTCTTCTTCTTCTTCTTCTTCTTCTTCTTCTTCATCTTCTCAAAGATCTTCTTGGTTCTGTGCTGCCTAATTCAATGAGTCAATGATTCCCACCCACCAAGGGAATCACATTGGAAAGTACTAATGCCTGGTTCCCAGCTCCAGACTTTATAGTTGAGTTGGGATAGAGAACAACCCAGGTATGAGAGGCATTTTCTAAATTAATCTTTCTATATTATAACATTTGTAGATTCACCTGGGGCTAGAAAATAATACCAAGAGACTGTTTGTACACTTTGTTCAAGTTCCTTTAAATCAGGAGTAAGACANGAATGTNCATGCTTAGTGCTCTTATTCAACATAGTGTTCAAAGTCTCAGCTGAAGCAATACAAAAAAAAAGAAAGAAAGAGAGATGGGAAGAATAAAACAGTAAAGAAGATCAGAGTATCTCTTTTTGCAGATGGCATGAGACTATACTTAAAAAAACCCAAAAGATTCTTAAGACTCCACCAAAAAACCCTTAGACATGATACATACTTTTTCAACAAAGTCAACCTACAAAAACCCATAGTTTTTCTTTACCAATAATGAACCTGATGAGAAAGAAATCCAAAAGAATTTGGTGTTTTCTGGACATGACAGGGCCACTATACTCACCAACACAGATGTGGTTGCCTGCACAAGATCAGTCTAGTCAACATTCCATCACGGTGGTGAGGCAGGCACTCAGGAACCTCCAGCCCTAATGGAAGAGCTGAGGGCTCCTGGGAATTGATGACTTCTCAGGAAGGGATAGTCAGTTTTCTTTAAGGGTGTCGTCCCTGGTAGGACAACCTCACTCTAGTGGATGGCTACATATCCACTAGTATATGAGCAGCACAAATCAGAGTCAATTGCTTATTTTTTTAAGTTGAGAGGCTTAGGGAAGTGGGAGTGGTTCTGGGAAGAGATGGGAGGACAAGTGGCAGCGAATATGATCAAAACACATTGTGCAAGTNGTACTTGCCTTATAGAGGTAGTCATGATTCACTAGTCACATGACCACTACTAAATTTTCAGGGAAGATAGAAATTGTGTGTGTGAAAAAAAGAAGAAAACAATTGTAAAGAGAAATGAAAAAATAAGACTATCAGCAAGAAAATCCTTT
>LZPO01066328.1:270377-285361 GCA_001675575.1 Neotoma lepida | reverse complement strand
ATAGATGTAGCTTCTGAAATTACTAGGTCTCACAGCAAACTCCCTGATCCTCTGGCTCTTACAATCTTTCTATGTCCTCTTTGGAAATGTTCTCTGAGCCTTAGGTGTGGGAGTTATATTGTAGATGTATTCAATGGGACTAGGATCCACAACTCTGCATTTTGATTGGCTGTGGCTTTCTATAATGGTCTCCATCTGTTGCAAAGAGACGTTTCTTTGAGGAAAGTTAAGGACTACACTTACCTGTGGGTGTTATGATCAGTATTTAGAATGTAGTTAGGGATGGTACTTGTTTAGTAAAGTGACAATTATAGGTTATTCTCAAAACTTCATTAGCCCTGGGTAGTTGGCTGGGTTTCCAGTACCATGAATGGTTTTTCCTTGTTAAGTAGTTCTTAAGTCCAGTTAGAGAGTAGTTGGTTACCATCAAGGTATGTGTGCCACTAGTGCACCCTTAGATTTATCATTCCATGCTGGTTATTGTGGTTCATGGGTGTCATAGCTGGGTAGGACTGTTGGTTGCTTCCCTCCCTTGGAATGTTTCACGGCACCTTCTGGTACCTTGAAAGCTAGTCCTCATGGAGGGGGCATTCGGGTTAGTTCTGGCTCAGGGGCCTCTGGGCTCTGTGTCTGAAGTGTATGGTGTCTTCAGCAATAGGGACTTACCTTCCAGCTCCAGGGTGCAACCAAGGGCAACATGAATAGTCTTGACTGTTTGAGTCTCTTAGACAATCCTAATCAACAACTCAAAAGAGGGCTTCACATGCCTGGTGCTGGGGGTTTTGTTAGGTGGTCTTTGGCTCTTGGAGATAGCAGTGTTAGCCCAGATGAGAAAATTTCATTTAAACTATATGTATATATATTTACACACAGAATTATGTGTATTATAGGGTTTTTTAGTAGATTATTAATTGTATGATATTTTTTCAAACATCCTTGCTGTTATTTTACCCCTCTGTTTCCTTCTTCTGTATACATAAAGTGAAAATAAAGGTGAAAAAACTGCTCTGAGATCATATCTTACCCCAGTTGTAGTGACTATCATCAAGAAAACTGTGAGAGCCTCTAGGCCCTCGGCCTCGATGCACAACCTGTGTCCCCTACCCCTANCCATTGTAGTCTCAGTTGCAGGCCAGCAGGCAAGATGCCTGTGGACAGGCCTACCCACCACCATCCATTGGACCCTGTAATCTACAAGTCCCACTCTGTCTTCCAAACCCATCCATCCGTTTGAGACCCCAGCAGCTCCTGAGACACAAACACTGCCAGCGCTGATTGGACCAAGAGTGGCTCCCTGATACACAGACACCATTTGCACCGATTGGAGGAAGAGAAGGGTAGAATACATTCAATAACATAAAGAGCAATATGGCACCACCAGAACCTAGGGGTTCTACAACAGCAAGACCTGAACATCCCAACGTAGAAGAAGCAGAAGAAAATGACCTTAAAAATAACTTATGAAGATAATAGAGGCCTTTAAAGTGGAAATGAAAAATTCCCTTAAAGAAATCGAGGAAAAGACAAACAAAAAATTGGAAGAAATCAATAAATCCCTTAAAGAAAGCCAAGAAAAAGCAATCAAACAGCTGGAACAGGGACAGAGTGGTAGAACACTGAAAGAGATATCTTGATAGAGGAGACATTATGGGGTTAGGGAGAAACCTGGTGCTAGGGAAGTTCCCAGGAATCCACAAGGATGATCCCAGCTTAGACTACTAGCAATAGGGTAGAGAGTACCTGAACTGGCCTACCCCAGTAATCAGATTGGTGAATGCCCTAACTGTCATCATAGAGCCTTCATCCAGTAACTGATGTAAGAAGATGCAGNGATCCACAGCCAAGCACCAGGCCAAGCTCCAGGAGTACAGTCAAAAAGAGGGGTTATATGAACAAGGCAGGGGGTCAAGATCATGATGGGGAAATCTACAGAGACAACTGAACCAAGCTCGTGGGAACNCACAAACTATAGACCAACAGCTGTGGGGCCTGCATGAGAATGGACTAGGCCCTCTGCATACAGGAGACAGTTGTGTAGCTTCATCTGTTTGCAGGGCCCCTGGCAGTGGGATCAGGATCTACCCTTGGCATGAGCTGNCTTTTTGGAGCCCATTACTTATGGTGGGATGCCTTGCTCNNCCTTGATGCAGGGGGGAGGGGCTTGGTCCTGCTTCAACTCAATGTATCAGGCTTTACTGACTCCCCATGGGAGGCCTTACCCTTTCAGAGGAGGGNCTGAGGCATGAGTAAGGGAGAGAAGGCTGTGGGGGAGCAGGAGGAGGGATGAGAGGGAGATCTATGGTTGGCATGTAAAATGAATTAAAAAATTCTTAAATAATAAAAGAAAGAAAGAAAACAAATGACACCTAATGGCAAGGATGTGGGGAGAGAAGCCATAATCATTGCTGGTGGGAATAAAAACCTGTTCATCCACAGCGGAAATCAGTGTGGAGGGTCCTCAAAAACCTAACACCAGAACTCTCATGGGACCCAGCTATAATACTCTTGTGTGGATACCCCAAGGACTTGAAACCCTAAGTTGTCATACCACAGAGGTATGACACATCCATATTTGCTGCTGCACTATTCATATTTACCAAGAAATAGATCCAGCCTATATGTCCATCCCCAAACTGCTGCTCTCTCCATTCTTTTTCCGAGTATCTCTTCTACTTTTAATTTTTTATTTTATTTTTGTTTGGGAGTCAGGTAGGTTCTTATTTTGTAGCCCAAACTGGACTAGAACTCAAATTTGAGGCAATGCACCTGCCTCAGTGCCCGTTGTGCCAGAATTGCAGGTATGAGCCACTATGCCCAGCTCTCTCTTTTCTGCCTCNGTTTGTCAGTTCTGTTTTGAAAGCCTTAGTTATGCTCCTTACATCTTTCTCCAGGATGGATGTATATGCCACCTAGTGGCATCTGGCATGTGAGCAGTGGTCTCTCCCAGGTTCAGCTTACAGTGTATCANGGTCATGGTCCGATCCAAGCACGCCCACCTCTGAGAATAGGCACAAATTCTTATTTAGCTTGGTGGGTAACTTTCTCAGCTCCTTCTCTGAATTCTCCTATGTTCTTTCTGGCTCACTGAAGTTTCTCAATTTTACTCTTGTGTTCTCTGCATTTCCCAGCTGGCTGCAGTCTCTTCTTGAGACCACTGCAGTCACTTGATAAACCCTGAACTCCANACTTGCTTTGAATGTTGAGGTTAAAGGTGTCCCCTGTGAATGAGAGAGCACAATCAAGTTTTCTGGGGAGAATGAGACTGGCTCAGAAAGCTGATCCNAACACGCCTGGAAAAGCCAAGAGTGGAGAGTGACTTNGCTTTTGTGGTGGTTCAAAAGCGAGGCAGGGTCAGAGCCCCAAGGCGTGTCTTGAGTCTTCATGCTTGAAATTTTCACCAACTCCCGGGAGCATCTAGGCTTCGACATCAACTGGGGTCAAGCATGAGGCTGAAGAGAAGAGAGGGTCCAACATCTATCAGCTGTCAAGCATCAAGTTAGAATCATGTTTTCCAGGCATGTTTTCCACACACATGAACTCTTAGGACTCAGGGAGGGTGAGTTCAGCTTGGACTTCATAAGACATTCAAANCTCACTAGATTACATCTGACACCTTACATAAAAGGAGGCAGATGGAAGGGGGAAGAAAAAGGAATCAGAGGAGATGGAGGCAGAGGAGAAGAGAGAGGAGAAAGAAGAAGAAAAGGAGAAAGAGGAAAAGGTGAAGGATAAAGAGGAGGAGGGGGAGAGGAAGGAAGGGAAATGGGGAAAGAAGATGAGGAGGAGAATGAAGTGCAGGAGGAAGAAGTGGAGGAGGAGAGAAATCACATTTTTTTTATTACAGAGGTCTATCTAACGGTAACAACAAACCAAAAGCAAACCAGAAACTTTTCATCATCCTTTTAGAACCAGAGCTTCCCACCTCACCCCCCACCTCAGAGTCTGGGTGCGTGGAGACCATCACAAGCAGGATAGTAAGAGCTGTTGTAGAGAAAAGGAAAGAAAACTAAGATGAGGNATTTACGATGCCCNATCTCTCCTCCTGTATCAGAACTAAGGTCTCCTCTGCTCTCTGTGACTGACAGTGCCCGCTCCTATGTCCAAGGGCCACATGGACGGCAGGCCAGGGAACATCAGGGTGGGGAACAATGGGAAAATTGCCACCAGGAAAATAGTAATTGAAGTCTGGACTTTTCCCGATCTATCTGCTACTGTTCACTTTTCGCACAATCTCATGATGTTTCNTGACTGCACTAGGTGGGAAAAATAAGGATGTGTACTCTGGCTTAATATTGCCACAGAACCACAATCGCTCACAGTCAGTCCTCTTGGTACCGCTATTTTAATTATTAAAATTTGTATGTGTATGAATGCTTTGCCTGCATGTTTGTGTACCCCTTATGTGCCTGGTACCCATGGAGACCAGAAGCAGGCATCAGATTCCCTGAAGCTNGAGTTGCAGATGAGTGTGAACCACCATGTGGGTGCTGGGAATCGAACTTGGGCTGTGTAGAAGAGCAGCAAGTGTTCCTAACCTCTGAGCCATTTCTCCAGCCCTAAATCAGGTAAATCTTACAAAATCNCAAAGTTTCTATGTCTCTAGAAAGTTTAGATCACCTGAGTTTGATCATACTTTCTTAAACTCTGTGCCTCCCTTGCGTATTTGCAGATTNAAATGAAACGAAACAAAATCGACAAAACTTCTTGACACAAACACTTCCTTTAGTTTATAGTTACCACCCAAACAGGATGAACTGTGTGTTTTAAGAGGCCACTGTCTGCTTCCTCTCAGTGGNCTGCACATAAATGACTGGACCCACTTACAGCCTGCATGCTAGAAGCCACGTGTTTGAACAGCAAGCTTTCATTTGTTCCTCCTTAGTGCTAAGTGGCTCTGCCCTGTGACTGCATCAGAACTTAGCCAGTGACTCCAACATAAGACAGACTCCAGCTCATCTCTTCATTCTCCAATCTGGCTTTGATGAGGACCCCGGGGACCATCGGGACTGCTGTGTGAGGATGAGATTCNGGGAGAGGAGAAGGGCCTGCTGAGTCCTGATATAAAACACCCCAAAGGGATTCTGCTTCTCTTTTGATTTTGTGGTGGATTTTGAACAATGATGCTGGGAAAGACAAAATTCCCATCAAGAGCTAAAAAGGATCCCGACACAGAGGAAATGTGAGCTTCTGTGAACAGATCGGTTGAATTTGCTCAGAGGCCCCATCAATGCAGAAGGCACGCAGCCAAGTAGTCTTCTAACTGTGTCGGGGATGTGACCCCTTCTAAAGTAGCTTTCCCTGCTCTGTCTCATTCTGAAAGAGTAGTTATCTACCCTTAGTCATCAGGCTCTCATCGTCCCTTGAACTCCCTGGACGATTCAGCCTCGTGAATAGCACGTTCTATCTTGGTTTATCACTGAGGTGAGTTGCATCAATACAGTTCCCTCTTGCAGCAGCTTTGATGCTACCCAGAGAAGCTGAAATCTTCCATGAGTCAAATCCAGGCCCCAGGAGCTCCAAGGAAGAGAGTCCAGACACTGCTGACACAGCAGCATTTGTTTCAACGCTTCTGTGCATTATCTATTACTGCAACGAGGAACTTACTTAGTTATCCAAGAATTTTTCACTGGAAAGGCGGGAGTTTAGCCACCTGTCCTGGACAACACAGTAGCCTGCTATGGTTCATTCTGAGAGTAGCGCTCTGGGATGGCTTTGGTCGTCTGAAGACCTGGTCTCCTCCAGGTTTGCTTCTGGTTGCTCTCTGAGAATGTTGTCCTTCCTTTTGTAGCCGGATTCACCTGATGGGAAAGAGAATGGCCCTGTCTATAGTTTTTTGTTGTTGTTGTTTGGATTGCTTTGTTTTTAATTTCCTGTATCTTTTCTCCCCTCCAAAAACATGGAAGTCATAAATTCATCTTTACCACAGACACTTTGAGTTGCCCTTCACTGAAAAAAAAAAATCTGTTTGAAATAATTATACAGGCTGTGTGTGTTGTAGGAAAATTAGATGAATGGATAAAGAAAAGGAAAGTGAAACATTGGAAAATTTCTCACCAATACTGGCCACACTCCTGGAATCCCACATCCTAATGTTACCCTAGCAACCAGTGGGATCCCTGTCCCCTGCAAAGCATCTAGCTAAGTTGCTTTAAGAAAGTTTTCTCCCAGATAAAATAAAAAAGAACATTCAGGTACAAGGGGTCAGGGGAGAGGTAGTGAGATGGGGAGCATATATCCCAGGCTGCCTTCAAACTCATGAACTTTTACNTTTGCCTCCTGAGGGCTGGGACTACAGGCCTGTTCCACCATACCAGGATAAACCAAATGTCTTGAAAACACAGTTCAGAGAGCCCCCTGGGAAGCCAGGCCTTACAAATCTTGGCTGTTTCTTCAGTAGTTTCTACCAGCCTCAGTCTCTGCATTTCTTGACCATTGAGAACTTGTGGCTGATTTTAGAATGTTCTTCATCCTTGAAAAGCAGTTGCTGGCCAGACAAGATCAATCTCTCCCATTCTCAATAGGAGAGCCCAGCTCTCATTGCTGTGAGAAGTCCCTTGAACAGTCTAAACCTCTTCCAACTCCCCTTTTTTTGAGCTGTAGTAAAAACAAAAACAAAAACAAAAAAACCAAAGAACAAAAAATATCTTTTTTTTGAGCTATAGCACACAAAACAATCTACAAATGCAGGAATATAACAAATTTAGTATTCCTTATTTTCCAATATCCTAACTTACTTTCTACTTCAGGCCTCCATATCACCCAATAGCAAGAGGTTAATCCATCACTGTGGGATTCAGACACACACAATCTCCTGGCTGCAGGTCACTTGGTCTGAGTCACCATCCATTTATCTAGGTCTTCCCTGAGGTGTCCCTGCTCCTCTCCCCTTTAGACCTTGTCCCAGTGACCATTATCTCATCCTGGACCTGAGATTCCCAGTTCCACCTCACTCTCCCCTCAATTCTTTGCTTTTTTTAGGGTGCCTAGGGTAAAGCTTCTGTTCCCATACAATGCTGAGGAGAGTGGATATTTGTTAAACTATCAAGGGCACTTCACTATTTCTCTGTGGCTCTTGGTTGCAGAGGTCTCTCTGTGGGTTCTTTTGGGCCAGTGTCAAGACCTTCTGGACCTAACTAAAGCAAAAGGAAAACTGAAAATCTTCCAATGAGTCCACAGCAGGCAGGTAATCTCAAAGGAAAGTCTACTTCCAGGCTGAACACATTCAGTCCCTGGGTTGAGGCTAGAAAATTCCAGCAAACAGCCAAGACACCCACAGCTTAAGGCCAGCANGCTGCTGCCTGAGCCTCTCCTCATGATGCAGTACTCTCCCTATGCAGACTTCTTGTACTTGCATTTATCAGTGCTCTTGTCCCTGACAGCTGTGGGGGGACAACAGAATAGGGCCCAAGCTGGAACAGCATGTAGTCCAACAATTTGGGGAACAAGTGGGAAAGAAACCACCATGGAAGGCAGCAGGGAACAAGAGTGCACAGGTTCCAAGGCCCAAAGCCCTTGGATCACATACCATTGTTTCATTAGNCTTTTCAAGCACACATTCAAAGATATAATCATAATGATTTGTAAGGTGTCACCAGAAGCATATATCCCAAGTTCAGGACCCCTTCTTATTGTGGCACCCTGAACACCTACAATGGTCANAAACCCACGAGCAGGCTTGCCTGTCCTTCTTATACATGAGAGGCAGGAAGTAGACTTCTTGTTTTCNTGACCCACATGGTGGTTCACAACTGTCTGTAATTTCAGTTTGAAGAGACCNAATGCCTTCTTCTGGCTTCTGGAAGCCCTACAGGAACATGATACACAGACATACACACAGGCAAAACATCCATACATATTTTTTATGAATAAAATAAAGATTGATTTTTTTTCTGGGTGATTAAATCCAATAAAATCTGCATGATTTTAATCCCAGTTTGGGAAACAGAAGCAGGTAAATCTTCGTGAATTTGAAGGCAGCCTGGTTTACACAGGTCCAGGCCAGCNAGAACTACATAGTGAGACCCTGTCTTAAAAATTGGTTGGTACATAACATCCAAGAGATTGTGCCTAATGGGTTTCAAAAATTTTAGTTGTGGGCAATAGAAAATATAGTCTGAACTGGATTAAACTCTTTTAAAAAGTAATCTATTGGCTTTTGTAATAAAAAGCATAAAATAGTTTTGAAACAGCTGTTCAGAAGAGAGTTCGGTTGTTCATTTAGTTATCTACTGTTCTGTGAACCACCTTCATTGCCAGGTTCTGCATGGATGCAAGATACAGCCCTGGTTCAGACAGACACATCTCTATGCTTTAAGCAGAGATTTGAGGACAAACCCTGAAACCCCAGCAACCCCACACATGTGAGACTGGTGGGCTTACATCTCCTTTCCTGAGTTATGTACCTGTCCCTGAAGCAATCACTGCNTCCAGGAGAAACTAGCCATNGGAGGTGAGGTGCAATCAACTCCGGAAAANCCACAGGAGCTGAAAGTAGGGGAAGAGTGGCTATACCCAAACAGCAAAGGCTGTTACTAGAAACTGGAAAGATAGGCACTGGCCTGGANGTCACACACATTCACCTCAAGGACTTCAGTTCCAGTTTCTTGCAACTCTGCGAGGTCCCCATGGCCTCCTGCTGGAGAGAGGCTGAGTTCTTGAGACTNNCTCCCGNNGGAGCAGGCATGGGGATGAGTAGAAGGCATCACACNTCTGTTAAGGANGACCACANGCACACCCTCCAGCAGCCCTGGTGAGGAAGGTTGGGCTTTCCAGACAAATCACACCAGTGTGTATGTTCTCTGTAAGCTTTCCATACTCCAACCTGGCAATACCACCCTGTTCCCACCACCCCCTGCTGCCCAGCATGTNTGCCTCTTACCGAGACTCTCTGTCTCCTAACCTTCTCTGATTCTCTCCAGGCATCCCCTTTCTCTCTCTCACTTTCTCTCTCTCCCCCCCTCTCTGTGTGTTCTTCTTTAAGTCTGCCTCTATCACCCATTTTAGTCTTCAAGTTCCATTTCTCCATCTGCTTTTGTCTCCATTTTTTTCTTTTCTCATAAAACACTTCTCATTTTACCAAATAGGATNCTGAAATGTTCACCGGTTTTTCTTATTCAAAATGTNTACCAGCAGACCAACCACTCGTGAGGATGGGAGAGAAACCTTTAGAAGGAAAACGGAAGCAGTAGCAGGAAGCAGAAGTCATTCAATGCAAAAATTACCCTGCACACACGCACACACACACACACACACACACACACACACACATACACACACACACAGAAAAAGAGAGAGAGAGAGAGTCACAAGCCACCTGGCCTGTGGCACTGGATATCACAATGAAAGTTGGATTCTGTTGAAGAGTTCTTTTCCCTAGTCAAACTTTTCTTAATCATATAGTTGCTCCCTGGATCTCTCAACGGTTTGCATACCTGTAACCCTGTGACTGACACATGCTCAATGCCTCAGACTGCCAGCCTACGACAGTGGCACCTAATTACATGGCCTCCTGTGCCTCAGTGAGTCTCACCCAGTTGACAGCGCAGCCCCTGTTTTCTTTGTGCTCATCACTTGCTGCTCCTGCTCCCTCACAGTTGGTCTCAACTCTACTGCTCAACTCTGGAAGCACTGACACTCAGTTCTTCTGAACACCCGTCTATCATTTCTAAGTCAATAGAAGACTCTGCTGACATGACGTTGTCCTNATGATCCAGGGTCGATACATGGTCATCTGTAGTCACAAATATGTCCTCTAATTACAGGATATAAGTAGTAAAAGGTTAAAAGGTCCTAACGCTTCACTGACTGTTAATCACGATAAGTTAATTCATTTCTACAAACATTGGTCTTTGTGCTGGTTCAGTATGGGTCCCAGTGCTTTGTAAGTGTTGAGAAAATACATCCAGTCATTTGAAGACACTGACAGCCAGCTTCTGTTATCTACCAGAACTTCCTAATTTGCTTAGAAAAGGGATATTTGCTCAGAAGTCCAGTGTCTGAGTTCTGATATGAAGATAATTGTGTTCTTAAAAAAATCCTACTGTGCATCCCACTGCAGTGCAAAACCAAGTCTGATGACCACTGGGTTTAGAAGAATCCATTGGCTATGTGATTATTTTATACTTAACAGTCAGTGGCTCCTGTACTAACTGTATGTTCAAGGACTCGGAATTTAAACTTGGGCCCTAGTTCACAAGAATTAATTTCTTCAATTTACGAATATTTCCTATTCTTGTAAGCTCATTTAAAATGAAGCAAAAAGGCCCTTTATTTGAAAATAAGCACATGTTGAACATTCCATTCCGTGGTATGCACTGAAGATTTTTTCCTCACAGAATGATTATGCCTTATCCAAAATTAATGGTAGCAGAAATGTTTTCAATTTTGGAAAACTTTTTAGTGTCTGCAATATTTGCATATCTCTGAGCTATCTTAAGGATAAGATCCAGGATTAAATGCAAAATTCATTTATGTCTCATGCAACCAACACACATAACTGGAAGGTAATTCCATACAATGTTATTAATGCATTTGCCTGTGACAAGATATTAAAAGTGGAATTTTCCACTGTGACATCATGTTGATGCTCAAAAATTTGTGAGTTTTAGACTCTTTTATATTTGGGTTGTTTTGTTTTGTTGTTGGTGATGGTTGTGTTTTCTTTTGTTTGTTTGCTTGCTTTGATCTGGTGGTATAGAATTAGAAGGTTTCTGTCTTTTAAAAGTAATCTCTACCTTCAGGAGCACATTACAAGAAAAACATTATAGAGGAAAGATAAAACACAACAAAAAACAAAATAAAAGTTTCCTTCCCTCGGAAGCTGATGTCTTTAAGCATACACCCTGCCAAGTTAATTTTCTGCTGATTGTTAGCTCTTCTGTTGCCTGTGATGACAGGCCTGAGAAGAGGAAGGACAGTTCAGAACAGGAAGTTTGCAACATCGTGGAATGATTATTCAAAAATGTCTCTGTTCAGGAAAGCATTTGATGGTCAACACTGAACACACACACACACACACACACACACACTGAGTGAGCCCTGTGCTCACTGGGACAGAGTGTTGTATTTTCTTGACTTTGAAGCATTTAATTATGAGTAGTAAAGTCCCAATACATTTAAAAGCTTTGCTGAATTCACAGTAGACATTGCTGTGATGCCTCAATTTAGTGCAAGGACTGACTATATTTCCCCAGCTTCATTGAGATATAATTGACAAATAAATTGGTATATTCTTAAGGTATAAGTCACAATGTTTGGCTATATTTGCACTGTGAAATAGTTGGTCCTGTTAAGCTAATTAACATAGTCATCACCTCATAGAGTTACTACTTTTTGTTTTTGTAGTGAAAATATTTAAAATTTGCTCTCAGCCAATTTCAAGTACATGTACCATGCAACTGACTGCAGTCATCATGCTGTATACTGGATCACAAGAGTTGATTCATCCTGCATCACTGAAATTTTGTAGTCTTTTGCCATCATGTCACTTTTTCTAACCACCACCCCCAGCCACTGGCAATCCACCATTCTACTCTGCTTCTGGAACCCTGGTTTTTAATCTAAGGGCTGAAGGGAGTGGAGATGTTCTATGCCTACATTTATGAAATGCTTCTTTGATTGGTAGCTGTGGTGATTTGAAAAAAAAATGGCCCCCAAAGGGAGTGGCACTATTAGGAGTTGTGGCCTTGTTGGAGAAAGTGTGTCACTCTGAGGGGGAGCTTTGAGGTCTCTTTTTCTCAAGCTTCCCTCAATGTGACTGTCATTCAATTTCCTGTTGCCTGCAAGATGTAGCACTCTCAGCTCCAGCACCACATCTGCGTGCACGCTGCCATGCTCATCTTTGTGATCATAATGGACTGAACCTCTGAAACTGTACTCTGAGGGCACCTTCAATTAAATGTTGTCTTTATGAGTTGCCGTGGTCACNGTGTCTCTTCACAGAAATAGTAAACCCTAACAAAGACAGTGGCCCTCTTGGTATGCTCTAAAAAGGGAATGTGTGTCTGTTTTTCTCCATTCTCCACTCTTCCCTGTTCTCAGTTTAGAGATGAGAGGTAAGCATAGAAGGAGATTCAGAGAGAAGAAGACCCAATCAAGAGACTCCACAAGTGTNGTGTTGAATGTTTGCCCTTCAAGCCATTGCTGGTACATTTGTGTGTGTCATCTCAGCCCTGGTTCCTGCATCTTCACTTCCCTTCATCACAGACTGTACTTGAGGGGAGAGTATCCAAGTTTGTTTTGCTGGACCACTTCACTGAAATGCTCTAGAAATAGTTGAAGGTGCATCCAATCGTGATGGTCAGTCTAGTAGGCAAGATGCAAAGCTAAGAGGCCAGGGTTCAAGGCTTGGGTTTGGTCCTTGCCCTCTGTACTAGATCAAGCAAGCACATAAGCTCTTTGAACATCAGTTTCCTCATTATGAAGTAGGAGGTCTTATATTCGTCTATTTTTGTTGGCATAACAAAATATCTAAGGCTGGGCACTTTATAAAGAAAAAAAAAGATATTGTAGCTCCTAATTTGAAAGCTGAAAGTTCAAGACTGAGCAGTCCCACTTGCTTGAGCTCTGGTAAAGGTCTCCTTGTCTATGCTACAGCATAGAGGAGACACATGAAGAAAACCAGCAAGCTTTGTGCAGCAGTGGATAAACGCATTGGGTGGGCTTGCTTTAAACAGTGTCATTTAAACAGGGCTGGAGGGATGATTCAGAAATTAAGAGCACTTGTTGCAAGGACTCATCCCATGATAAAAATAGAGAATGATGATAAGATTAACATCAGTTGCTTTATGATGCTCTAANACAGTGGTTCTCAACCTGTGGGTCTTGATCCTTTGAGGGTCAAACAACACTTTCATAGAGGTCACATCAGATATTCTNNATATCATATATTTACATTATGATTCATAACAGTAGCAAAATTACAGTTATGAAGTAGCAATGAAAATAATTTTATGGTTGGGGTGTCACCACAACATGAGGAACTGTATTAAAGCATCACAGCAGTAGGAAGGCTGAGAACCACTGCTCTAATTTGATAAAAACGGGANCGTCTCACTCCTCCCAACCTCACCTCCTCCAGCTCATTGCCACTTCATTCTGAAACAGTTCAAACAGATGTGTACAGTTTCCAAAAAGAATGTCCAAATTTCTGAGTAACTTAGCTCTGATATGGAGAGTGGAGGGCNATGTTTGTCTTAGGGTTTCTATTGCTGTGATAAAATACTATGGCTAAAAGCAATTTCTAGAGGAAAGTGTCTATTTCAGCTTACCACATGTAGTCCATCATCAGGAAAGTCAGGCAGGAACTTGAGGCAGGAANNTGGAGGCAGGAGCTGATGCAGGCTATGGAGGAATACTTCTCANTGGCTCTTCAAGGCTTGCTTGGTCTGCTTTCTTATACTCCCAAGACCACCAGCCCAGGGGTAGCACCACCCACAGTGAAGTGGACCACCACACAACAATTGTTAATCCAGAAAATGCCCCAACAACCAACAGACTTGCCCACAGGCCAATCTGGTGGGGGCATTTTCTCATTTGGGGTTTCCTTTTCTGAAATGAGTCTAGCTTGTGGCAAGTTGACATAAAGCTAGCCAGCACAGTATTCTTCCTTCCTGCCTTCTGATGAAGAGTCAAGGAAGGTTAGGTAATATTGCCTGAGCTCCCAGCACATGGCAAGGGGCTCTCGGGTGGATGTTCTTATGCCTGCTATTGTGGAAATAGGCAGTCAGAAATAAGAAATATATTGGTGGTCACACAGTACCTAGGAACCATAGATTTCTCCANNATCTGCTTCATTCTTTTTATCCATTCATCTTCCAAACCGAATGGAGGGCAGTGTTGCAGTAACCATCTCTGTAGCTTTTTCCTTGGTGGGATAGCAAAACTATCAAGCTGACTTTAAAATAATCACATCAATGCAAAGTGATCCCTTCTAAAAGCCAACAGTGATTGAAAATGCCCTAAAAGTCAAAGCCTTTCTGATATTTGAAAATGACCAAGATGTTTTCAGTAGACCTCCGTGGGCCAGACTGTGGCATTCCAGTAACATCCCTGGAAAGACAAAGTGGCACCATTTCTCATTCTCACATCACGAGGACTGCTAAAAGGGACATGAGAAGCCTTTCATTAGAAAGTAAACACACAACTATTCTTGATTCAAAACACGCAGGAACAAGTCGTGACATGCACCCAAACATTCTATTGCCAATGACTGATATTAACAAATGTTTGCTCAAATAAGGTAGAGAGCCTGTTCTAGTATCTCTTCTGTTGTGTATATGTTTCACATATTATATAATACAGAGATTTCTGTTTTGGTTCTTTCTAATTTCCCACATTGTTATTGAAAAATCACTTACACTCAGTGAAATAACAAGCTGAATGAGTGTCAACAATTGCATACACCTGTGTATCACACATCTCATTAATATATTCATAATGAGGGGCTGGAGAGGTGGCTCAATGGTTAAGAGTGATTGCTGCTCTCACAGAGGACCCAAGTTTGGTTCACAGCACCAACACAGTGACTCACAATCACCTGCAACTCCAGTTCCAAGGTTCCAATGCCCTCTTCTGGCCTTGTGGTATTCACATATACATTCAGGCCCACTCGTCACATTACTTTTCTTAAGACAGGCATGTTGAATACAAACTGTCGCAATGCCGGGAGTATGCTATAGCTCCTAAAATACACACCCTTGACCATTTCTTCTCATCCCAAGGTCACTGTTATCCCCAATTCCTCTTTTCCGTGATATAGTTTCACCTGGCCCAGAACCTNATAAAAATGGAAACATAC
Organism: Neotoma lepida; assembly: GCA_001675575.1. NCBI lineage: Eukaryota > Metazoa > Chordata > Mammalia > Rodentia > Cricetidae > Neotoma > Neotoma lepida. The sequence goes on along the minus strand of LZPO01066328.1, from coordinate 270,564 downwards.
AGTATGTACTCATCTCTGTCTGACTTCTCTCACTCAGTACAATAAGATTGAGGTCTGTCCATGTGTCATATACACTAGGACTCTTGTCTTTGTGATTATTTCTCAGTGACATTCATTTGAGAAGACATGCTTGTGTGGTGATTAATTCTTTTCTAATGAACATTCAAGTTATTTCTATTGAGGTCAA
>LZPO01066328.1:239628-250453 GCA_001675575.1 Neotoma lepida | reverse complement strand
CTATGGGTACCTGATCTTTGACAAAGATGCTAAAAACATGCATGGAAAAAAGATAGCCACTTCAACCAATGGTGCTGGGGAAAATGATGTCCACATGTAAAAGAATGAAACTAGATCTCTGTCTCTCATGCTGTACAAAAATCAATCCAAAATGGGTCAGAGAATACTTTGTGACACAGGCACAGGCAAGGTCTTTCTGATAAGGGCTACAGCAAATCAGGAAATAAAAGCAATTGACAAATGAGATTACACCATATTAGAAAGCTTCTGCACAGCAGAGGAAACAATCAGGAGAATGAAGAGACAGCCCATGGAACAAGGAACAAAACAGAACATCTGGTTAGGANGGGCATCTGAAAAACACAAAGAACTAAAAAGAAAAGGGAAAGAAGGCAGAACCTCTCCAAAAACAGGAAAAAAAAAAAAGAAAGAAACCACTGCAGTCAATAAATGGGTTAATGAAGTCACTGAGGCAACAGATAATGACCAATAAGTGTATGAAATAATGTTCAACACCCTTGGTCATCAAGAAAGTTCTAATAAAAGCCACACCGAGGTCCACATCACCCCAGTTAAAATAGCTGGCATTAGGGAAACAAAGAAGACCTAGGGCTACAGCTTGGTGGGTAAAGTTCTGGTTGCACAGACTGGAGGACCTGAATTTGGATTCCCCAGAAGCAAATGACAGGTGTCATTTGTAGTCATAGCTACAACTCCCATATGAGGCGACATAGACAGGAGGAGCCTGGAGGTGACTGGGCAGCCAGTCTAGCCAAAGTGGTAAGCTCTCGGTTCAGTGAGAGACTATTTCTCGAGGGAATAAGGTGGAGAGCAATTGGGGAAAGACATCTGGATGTCAACCTCTGGACTCTACAGGTGTTCACATGGGCGAGTGTAGCAACACACGCACATGTATCCTCATGCATCCAACACACACACACACACACACACACACACACACACACACACACACAAGGATGCAGGGGGAAAGAGAAGTGGTGTGTATGGTGTGTAGGGGGTGGTATGTGCACTTATGTGTGTATCTATACACATCCATACATGCACACGTGGAGGCCAGGGGAGAGCATCGGGTGTCCTGCCCTATCATTTTCCTCTGTACTCCCTTGAGACAGAGTCTCAGTGACCCTGGAGTTAGGCTGGCAGCCAGTGATCTTCTTGTCCCACCCTTCATAGCACTAGGTCACAGGTCAACACCTGCAGCTACATCTTACTTTTCTGGGGGTACTGCCAATTCAAACTAGGTCTGAATAGTTGTCCATTGAGTGCTCTTACCCACTGAGCCATCTCTCAAAGGCAGCTACTATTGTTACTGGTCCAGGGGCTAGAGAGATGGCTCAGTGGTTTATTGCACATGTTGCTTTTGCAGAGGACCTGGATTCAGTTCCCAGTACCCACATGGTGGTTTCAGTTCCCAGTACCCACATGGTGGCTGGCAACCACCAATAACTCCAGGGGAATCTATCATTCTCTTCTGGTCTCCACTGTCCCAGGGATGTACACGGTGTATGTACACACATGAAGGTAAAACACTCACACATATAAAATAAATAAATAACATAAATCTAAAAAAAATTATATGCTCCTGGTCCAGTCACTATGAAATCAGTATGAAAGCTCCAAAAAGTAAATATAGAACCATAATATGATCCAGCTATGCCACTCTTGAGTATGTATCTGAAGAATCTAAGTCAACACACAAGAGGGAGACTTGCACATCCATGTTTGTTATTCACAACAGTGAAGTCATGGAATCAGCCTCACCGTCTGTCAACAGATGAATAAGGAAATGGAATATGCTCATGGTGAAGTACCAACTGGCCATAAAGAAGAACAAAATTGTGTTGTTTGCAGAAAAATGANTGTAACTGGAGATCACTATATAAAGTGAAGTAAGTCAGATTTAAAAAGACAAATACTGGCCAGTTGTAATAGGACTTGACTATAATGCCAGCATTCAAAGTAACTGATACACTTGTATGATATAAAAATGTCTTTATGAAACCCACTTCTATGAACAATGAGGATACATTGATAAAAAAATTAAAACCTGGGGCTGGAGATGTTGCTTAGCATTTAAGAGCACTTACTGCTCTTTCAGAGGACTGGAGTTCAGTTCCCAGCATCCATGACCACCTATAACGCCAATGCCAGGGGGATCCAAAGCCCTCCTCTGGCTACCCTGAGCAACTACACACACACACACACACACACACACACACACACACACACACACACACACCTGTGTCAATCCACATGCACATACAGACACAAATAAATAACAAAATAAATCTTTTACAAATTCACATTAAAGCCATTTTTTGTTGGGCATAGTGACACATGAATATGATCCCAGCACTTGGGAATTGGAGACAGGAGGACAAAAGTGGAAGGTCACTTACAGCTACCCCCTAGGTTCAAGGCTATCCTGAGCTGCATAAGATCTTTTCTCAAAGAACCTAACAAGCTAGTCTTTGACAAGGATGGTAGCACCTGCCTGTAATCTCACTATTTATAGAAGTGGAGACTGAGTATTAAGGTGAGTATAACACCAGCATGGGCTACATAGCAAGTACAAGGCCAGCTTGGTGTCTCAGTCAATCAATCAATCAATCAATCAATCAAACAAAAAACTTATTCTTAACAAACTCCAACTTTGTTTCATAATTTCATAAATAAAGACAAAGGTTAGTAACTTTAGATGATATGTTGCGAGAAGGAGAGCTACAGGGCCAGGGTAAAGCTGCAGAGATGGGGTCCTGCCTTAGCTAAGGGGGTGTCAGTGATGTAATCAGAATCAGAGCCTAACAGTAAAGTAGAGCCTTACGAGACAAATGTCCGTCATGCTTTGGCCTGGGGCAGAGCCTGTCTAACACTCTAAGCTGTTAAGTTATTTATTCCTCCCTTTCATAAAGGGAACTTTATGAACCAGGAGAATGCTGGACAGCAGAAGGGACTCACCAGAGGGAGCAGAGAACCCAGCGGAATGAGGACAGGAGACACAAGGATCAAATGGTTCTTATATTTACCTCTGCATCCCATAACATGAAAGATTCTGGATTGAGTGGGACTGAAAGAACTCAACAAACACCTTGGCCAAGGTCAGGACACAAGGTCAGGCTTCATTCCCCCACAGTGGCTGAAGGGATCCGTGGAAGGCACTCTCCTGGCACTCGGTTTCTTCAAAGATTAGACATTAAGTGCTTGAATCTGTACACCCAATCTTAAATGCTTCAATAAAACAACTTTGCTACTTTCTGAGTTGTCTGTTTCTCATTCCTTGCACACTTCCACTGTTTTAATCACCCCAAATCCTATTATTTCGGTATTCTTTTATTATAGTTAGCAAGTAACTGTGAATGACTATTTATTTAGTCAAACTTCCTGAAACCCTTCTTGCTACCTGTAGGAGTGGTAATATCCTAACATTGCTCTGTACTTTATGTTTAGACTATTACTAGGGGGGAAAAGCAATATTCAAAAAGTATGTCAAAAAATTTATCTGAAAACTGAAGCCAGGCATGGTGACATATGTCTGTAATCTCAGTTATTGAGAGGGTAAAGCAGGAGGATTGCAAGTTTGAGGCCAGCCTAGGCTATATAATGAGATCCTGTCTCAGAAATAAAAATTATTGAGTACTTACTATATACAAAATTATAAAATCTAACTGGATAGTGGTAGTGCACGCCTTTAATCCCAGCACTTGGGAGGCAGAGGCAGGCGGATCTCTGTGAGTTTGAAAGCCAGCCTGGTCTACAGAGAAAATTCCAGAACAGCCAAGGCTACAAATTAACCCTGTCTTGAAAAGCCAAGAAAACCAAAAAAATTATAACATCTGATAAAAGAGGAGCATGTTCCCCCAAAGGCATGCTACCCAAGTACTACCAAAGATTAATAAGGCCTTATTCACAGGAAAGCCCATGGAATGGGAAAGTGAGTTATGAACTTCCCATTTCCACGTTCATCATTCTCTAACCTCCCTCCCCCATCTGTCAAATGAATAAGACAATGGATCATTGATTTGGGTCATCTACTCATTGATCTATAAACATGCATCAAGACATCAGATAACTACTCATGCAAATTGGTTATGCTTCCAGACAAAGATATGAAAATAAATCAGACCTTGAGTCAGCAAGCTGTCAGCGTGACCTGAAGAGGCAGAGATTGGGTGCCTGTCATTGGCCTTCTCCATCCTCCCTTCAGTGCCTGACAGAGACCCACCAGTACTGCCTTGCCAACTTCCTCTTTTCAGCACCAGTCCTCCCCGACCCCCAAAGGTTCAGCTACCTGCAGAGGGTGCTTACGCCTGCCGTTTCAACCCTTAGATATTATAGATTCCATCTGGATCAGCTAGCACAGGGAAAAGAGAGGCCTGTGAATTTCAACAGCACAGGATGTTTCAAGTGTACACTTGAAGAAAAATACAAAGCAATGTAGATTAATTTGCAAAAATTTTAAGAAACAAACAAACAAAAAAACACAGACATATTAAGGTTGCTTTTAGCCTTGCTTTAAATCACTCTCATGAACCCTTTTTTATCAAAACTATTTTTAATAATGTATTTTGAGGCAAAATAATAATAATAATGATGATAATGTAGTTGAAATATTATCATCTGTGCTTATTTGATAAAATTGCTCAAGTGTTGGGGGGTGATAGCAGTGAACATTCTTTGGGTTTTCTGTTTTTAAAAAGTGTATTTACTTAATTTGGGGTGTGTGTGTGTGTGTGTGTGTGTGTCTACTTGCCACAGTTTGCAAGTAGAAATCAGAGAACAACTTCCAGGAGCCAGTTATCTCCTTCCATCTTGTGGGTTAGAAGGATTAAATTTAGGTTCGCAGGCTTGGCTAGCAGCAAGCCCCTTCCCCTACCGAGTCATCTCACCAGCCCCCAAAGTAAAAGTTCTTCATGTGACTTGACACCCTTCCCAGTTGCTTGAGATCATGTAAGCCATCTCTAGGAAATGCAGTCTCTGTTTTGTTATGTGTGGGTCAGGAAGCTCTAAGGAAGGGGTGCTAGGAGGGCAGGAGGCTTTAAGCTCCAGTGTGGTCTTCTTGAAGCAAAAGGAGGTTGGAAAGGCCTCAGGTCCCACCCAGACCTACTCATTATGAATCTTCATTGTGCAAGATCCCAGGTGCTTAGCGGGTAGCTAAGGATGAGAAGCCAGGCACTTGGAGCCCCTTCCTGTCCCTCTGCCCTCCCCAAGGTGGAAGCGATTGTCAAGATCTAGCATAATTTTCACACCTCCTTCATGTTGACCTAGCAGTTAAAATCCCAACTCTGTGGGAGTAAATGCCTCCTGCTCAAGCCACAGCCCGGAGTTCTGGGAAAGCCCTGAACGAATGACCTTCTAGATTCTGTGAGGGCTGTGGGGCCTCCAGAGAGAAACCAAGGTGAAGAGACAACTCTGCCTCCCTCATCAAAGTCCATATGGGAGTCAGAGCTGCTGTGTTTGCTGCCACTTAAGTCACAGTAAATCATTTACCTATGGGGACGGCAGGGAGACTCACAATACAGTTCTTTGAAGTCACTGGGACATCTATTTACCTATGGGGACAGCAGTGAGACTCACAGCACAGTTCTTTAAAGTCACTGGGCCAATCCACACAGCTTCCCTGTTCCCTTCCTGACCATATCTGTTCCTTTCTGACCCAGACGGTGTTTTTATTCTTTGCTCTTCCACCAGGGGGCAACATTGGGCACTGCCAGGGTATATGGGTTGGCCACCACCTCCAATCAGATGAGCTGAGATCCAGGACCTTGAGTGTATGCCTGGTGATAGAGGAAAAATAGAAACGACAGAAGCCAAAACAGTCATGTCTGCCTGGGCTGCCAGCCACAACCATGTGTGATCATGAGAGCTTGTCAGAGTCAGAATGGCCCAGACAGCTCCTGCTACAGGGCTGTGTCCCTCAGACCTCAGCTGTGATCTTAAAGCAGGCAGCTACTGCAGCCCTTGTAGGAGCAGCCTCTCCTAGGACTTGCTGCTCCTGTGGGAAGTGCCAGCCTTCCCTCACTGTGTTTGTTTTCTTCCTGAAAATCGACAGCCATCACAAGGCTGTGTGACCAGACACTGTGATCCCTCTGCGTTCTGGCACCTACTACTTCTATCTCTTTAACACCATAGAACAATCCTGCTGGCCCTAGCCCTGGCCTTGGCTATCAAGTGCTCACCTGGCATCTGTCTCTCCTGAGCCTGGTTTCTTAAGCTCTTTGGAAACTGACTTGCAGATCCTTCCATGGGAGCATATGGGTCACCTGTGGGGGTCTAGTGCCTGGTGCAGAAGGAGAAATGAGGGATGATAGCAAGGACTCCTGTCCTCGAGGAGCTCACAAATGTCACCCAGTTTGTCCTGGAAGCTCGAAGCTGTTTATAAAGTAGCAGCTATCAGAATAGCTTTTTTTGTTTGTTTGTTTGTTTGTTTGTTTGTTTGTTTGTTTGTAGAGGTCACTGAATATAAATGGTTGAAACTTCAGGGTACTGGTTGCCTGTTACTAGCAAAGTGGCCCACCTTGCCTTCTGCACTGTTTTAATTAGTTGTGTGTGTGTTTATAGGATATGTGTATGTGGGCACACATGCCACAGCATGTGTGTGGAGGTCAGAGGACACCTTTGTGGAGTCAGTATTTCCCTCTCTAAAATGGGGTAACAGGGGCTATAGAGATAATTCAGTGGTTAAGAGTGCTTATTATTCTTCCAGGACACCAAAGTATGTTGAGAGACTCTGAGTGACATGTCTGCTGCTCCAGCTCAGGTGATCTGATACCTTCTGCTGGCCTCCACAGACAACTATATGCACATATGCACACATGCATGCACACAAACACACACACAAAATAACAAAGTAATTTTGATAAATAAACAGATAGGGGCAGGAGAGACAGCTTAGCAGTTAAAAGAGCAGATTGGTCTTCCAGAGGACCCTGGATTGGGTCTCATAGACATCCCTTGATCTTAGACTATGAGTACCCACAAGTGTGGGACAAACATTTCCATTGTCCAAAGCCATCTGGTTTATCATGATTTGTCATGGAAGCCCAGTGTAGCAGGTGATATATATATGTGTGTGTGTGTGTGTGTGTGTGTGTGTGTGTGTGTATGTATATATAGTATACATGTATATGTATATGTATGTGTGGTGTATATACATTTTATATATATATATATGTATAACATGTAGTGTATATACATGTTCATGTGGATAGATACACATGTGCATGCGGTGTTCTATAGTTCTCTACCTCATTCTTGGAGACAGTGTCTGTCATTAACCTGGTGCTCACTAATTGGACTAGTCTGGCTGACCAGTGAGCTCTGGGAATTTTCAAGAATCACTGTGCCTCACTAGACCTGAGACTGTATTTTTGGTTGGTACACAGACATTCACTTTTCCTGTAAACACCAGTTTCACAAGATTACATTCTGGTTGCCTACCTACTTGCCTCCCCTCTTTCCTTCCTTCCTTCCTTCTGGTGAACAGTTGGCTAAAATATAGCACATGCCATATCACCAGTGGATATTCAGCATGTCCACAACAATGTAAGCAGTACCCAGACAGAGAATGAGGACATTAGCAGCACCCCTGGAATCCTCCAACCCCTTCCAACCACTGGCCAACAAAGGAGCCACTATCCTGACTTCTGACATCACACATTGGTTTTGCCTGGTTTTGAGCTTGACATAAATGGGATTTCACAGTACTCTTTTGTGTCTGGATTCTTTGCTCCACATTATGTTTGTGAGGTTTGCCTGTGTTTTGCATAGCAAGCCATTCATTCTCACAATGTAGTAGAGTGTTCTTTACTTCCAAACTGTGGACTGCAATTAAGAAGTGCATGGAGGAAGAGAAGAGCTGAGAGAGAGAGAGAGAGAGACAGAGAGAGAGACAGAGAGAGAGAGACAGAGAGACAGAGACAGAGAGAGACAGAGACAGAGAAACAGAGACAGAGAAAGACTTGTTTCATTTATAATGTAATGGATCTGTTAAGAGCTACTTTCCAAAATCACTACTCTATCACCACTACCCCCATTCCCATCTCCTTCCTTAGATTCCTACAGTCCCAGCAGTGTCACACTAGGCTGGCCCTGCTTAAACAGATAGGAAAGGACTTGCAGATAAGTAACTGTGTTCCATGTGAATGAACCTGCCTCGCCCTCAAAACAATACAGAGCCTGGACCATTCCCAGTTGGCCGTAGGGTCCCTGTGTGTCTACAGTAGCAACATAACCATCTCCATCCACAGCCAAAGAGGCTGCCTGTTTTATTCAACACTTCGGAGTTAGTTCAGTCAGTCCCTCGAACCCTGATCTGAGTCTGCCTCAGGCCATCAGTGGCTGGAGGGAGTCCACAGAAGGGGTCTGCGGCTCCCCTTTGAAGCCACTACAAAGAATCACTCCCACGGTTTTCTCAGGCTCAGCCCTTCATCTGCAAGAGCAGCTTGACTGCACTGAGGCTGTGCCCTCCTCCTTATCTTTGCCAGACTATAAATCATCTCAATTTCTTCATACTCACCATCTTTTCTGGGGTCTCCCTTTTGCTGGGAATGATGACCTAATCCCAAAATGCAGTTTTAGAGGATCCCTGGGGCAAATCAGCACGACTGCTGGTGCTGAGCCTCAGTCCATATATGGTACAATCTCTGAGCCGACAGTAGAATAGACTATAATGCAACACAGCTGATTTCCCAGCTGTCCTTCTTGCTGCTTAAGCTGTGCTGGCCCACTCCAGTTTCCATTGAGGTCAGTACAGCATCCATAACAAAAGGTTAAGATAGCTAAAGTGCAGGGCTTTGTGCTTTTGGTCTCTGCAATTTACTGTTCATTTCTTTCCAGGATCCCAGTTCCTGGGAGGCTGTCCTTTATGGAATGTAATAGAAGAATATTCTGGTTCTTCAGTTATCTNGTGGGCGTGGCTGGGAGCTGGGAGGAAAGGAGACAGTTATAGCAGAGATGCTTGCTCAAGCCCAGTTGCAGCTGAGCTCAGTTCCGAACTGGAAGCACTCAGACAGCCCCACCCTGACCCTAGGCAGAGGTCAGTATTCACTGGCCAAAATTGGAACATTAGCTCTTTGGTTCATTTTCCACCCTCAAGTGTGTTTTATTTGTTTGGACTTTTGTAAAGTATGAAGAATAGAGCCCAGCAGTCCTCAGACAGCAGAAACTGCACAGGCCTGGGTTGCCAGCTACGGGAAAGCTCTTGAGAAGATAACCACATTCTTTATATTACCAGCCTCCCCACCATCCCATGCCTATTAAAAACCAAAACTTTATATTAGACTGCTAGTAGCGCACTGAGGCTGGCTCAAACCAGATTGCCAATCTTGTTACATTTTCAGGAATTTTGCAAATAGACTGTAAAAACATAATTATTAAAAGATTGAATTACATAAAATTACAATGGGGTAAATGAACTTTAAAGCAGCTATGGCTGATGAAATGGCTCTGTGGGTAAAGACACTTGTCACTAGTGCTGACGACCTGAGTTGGATCTTCTAGACCCTTGTAGTAGAAAGTTAGAATGAACGCCCAAAAATTGTTCTTTGACCATCTCACATGTGCTGTGGCATGCACACAATCACACACACACACACACACACACACACACACACACACACAAATACACACACATACACAGATTAAAAAGTAAGAGTTAAAATTTTTGATAATTTTTTGCCGGGCGGTGGTGGTGCACGCCTTTAATCCCAGCACTCGGTAGGCAGAGGCAGGCGGATCTCTGTGAGTTCGAGGCCAGCCTGGGCTACCAAGTGAGTAAATTTTTAATAATTTTTAACAGCTGTATAAGACTGGAGAGCTAGCTCAGCTGTTAACAGCACTCACTACACAATCCTAAGGACCAGAGTTTGGATCCCAGAACCCACATCACAAGCCAGGCCAGATGAAACTGCGGATCCCAGGGATCCCACTCTCTCTTCTTAACTCCAGGGCCCACAGGCATGGGCACCCCCAGACACACACGTGTACATACATTCACACTGACACTCTCAGACACAAACAAGTAAAACAAAATAATCAGCTGCAATAAATACCCTGACTCATCTCGGCCCCTTTTATTTCCTTCCAGGCTACTCACTGCATGGTATCTGCGTGGTGGGAATACTGCACATTGGTGTGCCATGTCACATATCTCCCAGAGTCTTTTCTCAGTGTCCTCCTCACTCCATAGCTTGTCACCAGCCAGGAGGAGACCACTTACTCTAAAGGACTTGGACCTGTGAGCCAGAACTTCCATCTCCCGACTTGGACGAGCATCCTGCTGCCAAGAGGTGATAACAAATATCCTTGCCTGGAGGTACTTATAACACATGAAGGAAAACAAGTCTTTCAAGTCTTGGGTTGGACACAGTTTCCTGAAAAATGCTTTTAAAAGGGGGTAAGAGGACAGAGGAGAAGTCAGGGAGACTTGCCTTAGCTGTCTCACACTGTCTCACACTGCCATTTACTAGCCTTGTCACCAGAAATAGTAAGCTCCTGGTTTTGGTCTCCTGCAAATGAGGAATGGTGCCATTTTTCCCATTGTGAACAAAAACCCCAAAGCAAAGCTAAATTCCCACACTCAACAACCAGGCCATGACTACATGGAGTCCATCTCCTAGTTATGTATGCACACACCTGGAACCTAATTCCCGATAATGCATGTTGCCGGTTTCAAGAAAAACAGCTCAAGCTGTAAAATTTACTTCTTAACAAGGGAATAAGATGCCCACCTGTCTTTTCAGATGTGGACACTACTGCACTGATGGCCCACAAGATATGGCCAAGAAACTTTCTTCTCAACTGTTGA
>LZPO01066328.1:221174-231709 GCA_001675575.1 Neotoma lepida | reverse complement strand
CAGTCTACAGGCATGTTGCTCCTTCCACGGCGGCTGGCGTCTCCTCCTCAGTCCTCCTCTTCCCAGAATTCTCCTTGTTTGTTTATCCCTCCTATACTTCCTGCCTGGCTACTGGCCAATCAGCATTTTATTTATCAATTAATCAGAGCAACATATATTCACAGCATACAGAACAATATCTCCATCAGGTGACAGCTTCACAGAGAGTGGCTGTCACTGTTATGAATCTTTCCCACCATCCCCTAGGGCTCCCGCTAACATGTCTGAGAGTTGAACTTTGAGATTTTGGGGTAGAGACATCTATGGAATGTTCTCCTTTCTAATCTCACAAAATCAACAAATCGTTTCTGTTCAACCCAAGAGGAGCCTCTGGAGTTGGTAGGTCACAGCACAGGGAGGTTTCAGGTGACAGGCACCAAATCCTGGCTGAGAGATGACAACAGCAAGGCTGAGGAAGGGGAGAAGCTTTCTTAGAATGAAGATGCCATTTCAGTGTGGAGGGCAGGAAAAAGGGGGTCTATGAGCCATGAGGCGCCTGGGTGGGGGCACTTGGCATGTGAATGGGGTGGAAAAGGCCAGGGAGGGGGATGTGATGTGGACATTTACAGCTATAAAGGAAGGAGACTCAGTGCGTATGAAAAGAACCATTTTCTGTGGGTCTCAGGAAGGGCCTCTCACAGGGGATTTCCTACGCAGGGCTCCAGGCCTTGGCTGCCTTCCCAGGGAAAGGTGGTGTTTGCTGTGGGGGACTTGTACACTATGTGGCTGTAGTTCAGAGGCAAATGGTGCCCACTCCCTGCTCTGGACTGAAGGCTGCCTGAGCCTTGTTCAGCTGGGAACAAATATGTTCTTTCCTTGAACCGTACATTTCAGAAGCCTTTGAGAGGAAGGGATGCTGAATTTAGGGCAGGAAAACTGTGAGTAACGCTGGAGTGAGGGAAGGTGAGGGCAGTGAGGGGCTGTTCAGAGGAGTGAGCCCTCAGCATATATAGTGTGTAGATGATTGCTGGCCAGCTCCAGGCTGAGGCCACAGGCACAGGGCTCTTCATAGTGCAGTGTGATCTAAAAGCAAGACCCCTTGAAGAAAAGGATTTCAAAATTAAAAACAGAACAAAAACAAACCACATATGACCCCCATTGTTTTTTTTTTTCCCATCCTCAATAAAAAAATCAATAGGTGCTATTGAAGAAGCAAACCTATCTCAAGTGTTGATGTGGTAGAATGCTCTTTTGGCACGTGCAAGGCCCTGGGTCTTTAAAAGAGGGAAAAAGGACATCTCAGAAACCAGGTGCACTTTCTGTCAGCATCCACCGGGGTTTCTGATGGCAATGATGGAAATGCCTTCCATTTTCATTTAGGATAATGAGTAGCCGGGAATCTTAACACACCAGTTCAGGCAAGATAACGATAACATTACTGGAGGTATTGTGCTGTACATATTATAGTTGGAATTTTCTTGGGGCCACCAACCAGACCCCAAATAAAGACACAGAGACTTATTATTAATTATGAAAGCTCGGCCTTAGCTTAGACTTCTATCACCAGCTCTTTTAACTTAATTTAACCTGTTTCTATTCATCTATGTTTTGCCTCAGGGCTAAGGTCATCTACTGTCTCTTATACACATCTAGATGTGTATAAGAGACAGCACACACACACACACACACATCTGCTGTCTTTTCTCCTTCCTTCCTATTTTTTCTTCCTTCTCTGACTTTGAGAAAGGATCTCATTATGTAGCCCAGTCTGGCCTCTCAACTCCCCCTGCCTCAGCCTCCTGAAGGCTAGGGTTGTAAACGTGAGCTAACAATCTCACCTCTCCTTTCTTCCTTTCTTGCTGTGTCTCAGTGGCCTCCTCAGTGTGCAGAAATTCACTGAATAAAGTGAGGAATTCACATAGAATCAGGAGTGGGGGCTGCTGTGTAGGTGTTGAGACCGGGGACTGGCTGCCCAAATTCATGATAAAAGGGACTCTTTGAGCTCTTCCTGACAATGATTCCTGTGTGAAAGACCCTTCCTTGCCTATCTCTCAGCAAGAATCCATCATCTTAGTCAGAGAAATCTCTGGCCCTGCCCCATACCCAGCCTCCTCAACAAAGACTCAAGACAGGCAGTGGTAGTGTGACAAGCTAATTCCCCCCAAAGGAAAAAAACAGATAGAAAAAGTCTAGTGGNTTTTGGGTGGGTTGGGCGGGGGTGGGGTAGTAAGCCTAGCCTTTAACAGCTGAGCCATCTCTCCAGCCCAGGTCTAATGTTTTAAACATCCAGGAATGTTTTACACTGTCACTGGGATCTCCTGGATGCCCAATTAATTATTTTATTTATATATTTATGTACTAACTTATTTGTTTATTTATTTTTGAGGCAGGGTCTCACTCNGTAGCTCAGACTGGCTTCAAACATGAAACACTATTACAGCTCCAGCCTGTGAAGTGTAGGGATTATAGCTATGAGCTACTATGGCAGGCTTAGTTAATTTATAATGATGTTTTAATTTTAGCACATAAACTAAAGGCAAATGTGGGGTTGAGCTTAGTATCCATGGGAGCATCTCGTGTTCATCCATCCATCCATCCATCCATCCATCCATCCATCCATCCATCAATCCATCCATTCATTCATTCACTCAGTTTTCCATTTTGTCTGTAGCATGTGGCAGAGATGCCTGCCTTTCAGGTTTAAAGTCCACCTGATGTCAAACTTCTATGAAGCCTCAATATAGCCTTGGTCCTGGACACGCCTCCTGAGAGAAACANAATCCTTTGTGGTCCCTTCACTATGCAAGTATTCTAGGTATCACTGTAAAAATGCATTGAAATGGATTAGTACACGCTGATCCAATCCACCAGCTTTTCCATATATCCAACCACCCATTATTCATTTACTCATTTATCTATGTACCCACTGATCTACCCAACCATCTGCCCACCCATCCAAAATATCTCTCTATCCACCCAGCAATCCCTCATCTATCTATCTATCTATCTATCTATCTATCTATCTATCTATCTATCTATCTNTCTGTCTTCCCATACATCTATGAATTCTTTTATTCACCTATTCACTTATCCATCATCTTTCCAAGAATGGGGCAAGAAGTCAGTTACTAATCCCGTGGGTCTCAGGATATACCTGACTAATTACTATAAAAGGTATCAGTGCAAAACAGAGCCTTGTATTTTGCACACAGTGCCCACACCTTACAATTCACAACTAAACATTTCCTCAGCACTGGACAGAGGGAAGGTGAGAGGAGAGATGATGGGATGAATGTGGAGGGCTGCTAACAAACGTCCACGGGAGATGCTTAACTTCAATCAAGATGGCATCTATGTTTCCCTGCAGGCTAAAGGGAGTTGTTCAGAGAAGCCTGGCATAGCAGTCACATTTTGTCAGGGCAGCTCTTCTACTGTAGTTTCTCCTGGATGTGACAGCCCGCTTCACTGCATCATAACTCTGATCATTTATTACTTTCTCCCTATACACAGAAAAAACTGAGGATAAGCAGTTTATTGGGCAGGCTTAAGCTCCCAATATGTTTTTTTTTCCATTCATAAAAATGATCCCATAAGTTGGAGACTTCAGTGTCAGGAATTATTGCCTGGCTCCACAGATGCATGTGAGTATTTTTCTTGTGGTGGGAATTCAGACTGGTTTATTTGTCTCTAATATAGAGCTGCATCCCTTTCTAAAGATGCAACCCTCCCTCTTTCCATCTGAAGGTCAGGCTNTACAGTCATTAGTCACTTGGAATTCATCTGGAAAGGGGAAATGAGGTGCAGTGGCTAGAGCCCTAGAGCCATCAGGAGAACTGTTTTCCATGCCTTAGTCTGGAACTGAGTCACTAGGCTGTGCTAGACAAGGAAGTTCATGGATCTGAGTGGTTGCCTGTCTGTTAAGAGGGAGCTAGCACTGGACACAGTCAGTGCTGCGAGTGACATGCCAGAGTGCAGGGGGTCCTGTGCTCAGTCACCTCTCCAGATCCTTATTTCTGGGCCTCCTTTTTCTATCTCTAAAGTGAGAGAGTGGATACATGGCATTTAAGGTAGCTTCTAATGCATTAGGGTCTTAATTTACTTAATTTTATACTTGNTCTATTTGATACTTGGGGCAGACCATGATGAACACCCAGCATCTCTCTAGGACATGACAAATAAAAAAATTACAGAAATAATCATGCCATGAAACAACACTTAAAAATAGAAATTTGACTAAAAATGAATGTTTGAATCCTAGAAGATGGATAGAAATAGTGTAACTTCTGTGTTTTCATCTCATAACTGAAAAGTGAGAACATGTAGTACCATAGAGTTGGAGGCACGGATGATTCCAATTAGGTGTGAATGAATGTGGGCATTTGAGGCTATACATGCCAGTGATTGACTGTGTGACACGAGTCACAGGGTTAAATTGGTATAGAATACAGTGCTTATTAAAGGATGAGTAATAATATGTGCTAAATTAGAGGTTACATACCAATGAAGGCCAGGTGTGGTGGTGAATACACATGATCCCAGGAAGCTGAAGCAAAAGGATCATGAGTTCCTGGCCAGCCTAGACCACATGGTAGAACTCTATCTCAAAACCAGAGCAAACCAAAAATCAAAGTTAAAATGAAACACATCCCCACAACAATACCTAACAATAGAATTTAGATAAAGATATTTGAGGGNTGGGGAGGAGCTAGGTTATGACTAACGTTGCTTTATAATGGGAAGCTCATGTAATAACAAAAGAAGACCAACTTTCAGTCCACTGTAAATGGAAGTTTCTGTCCTGCTAGTAACTCCCAAATACTCAACAGCCACTTCCCAAATAATTGACTTGGAGGCTTAATATTACTTATAAATGCTTGGCCAGTAGCTCAGGCTTATTACTAACTAGCTCTTACACTTAACCCATATTTCTTATCTATGTTCTGCCAAGTGNTTTGTGGCTTGTTACCTTATTTTCTACATATCTTGCTCCCTCAGCAGCTGGCTGGCGTCTCTCCTGACTCCACCCTTCTTCATCTCCAGTTTGATTGTACCACCTAACCTTATTCTGCCTGGCTATTGGCCAGAACAGCTTTATTTATCAACCAATAGGAGCGACATATATTCATAGCATACAAAAAACCATCCCACAGCAGTCCACTTTAATGTAAAAAAAAAATCACAGTTTGAGCAATTTTAGGCTTACAGGAAAGTTGGAAAAATAGTTTGGAAAGTTCTCATATNTCTTTCTTTAGGTTTACACAGCCGTTGTATATTAATTAAAACAAATACTAATACTGGCACAACATGGCTAACAAAACTACAGACTTTATGTGGATTTCTCCAGTGTTTCCAGTATGATCTCTCTTTTATTGTGAATTAGTCAAGAATTTTATTGCATTTGCAGGCTTATTACTGTTTAAAAATCCTTTGCATACCTACCTACAGACTCTTATTGCTGTCCTGGGAGACGACCTCTCCCACCACCCTACAGTCCTTGTTATACCATGAATTCCCCCTAAGTTGTATTACTTTGAGGCCCTGCAGACCTTGGACACATCTGGACATCTCAGTCTCTCCGAGGATGTGTTCTTGGAGATGTTAATCTAATCAAGTCTACCAGTGCTTGCTTTAGGAGTGAATTTGGAAGGTAATTCTGCCAATGGGTTATGAGAAGCCTGGAGTTTCTGGGTAAGTTCCCTTCACTCCTCAAATCACTCCTGCCCTTCTTATCTGAATCTTGAGCCTTATTGTCTTGAGTTATCCTTGGTTGAAGGACAGAATGCCTGGAGCTATTGCAGCCACTTTGTAACCATGATGGGCAAACCTGAGACAGAAGCAAACAGCATGTTCCAAAATGGAAAAANAGTGAGACTCTAGTCTTAGATGCTTTATTTATCCCTGGGAATGAACTAACTCCTGACTTCTTGTTATGTGAGGAAATACATTTTCCTCTTTTAGGGGGAACCTCCAGTTACTGACAACTGATGGAAAACCTCTATCAACAAAAAAGCATGCTGTGAAGCCAGGTGTGGCGCACGCCTTTAATCCCAGCACTCTGGAGGCAGAGGCAGCTGGATCTCTGTGAGTTCAATGCCAGCCTAGTCTACATAACGAGTTCCAGGATACACAGGACTACATAGAGACCCTGTCAAAAAAATAAATAAAAAAATAAGGCATGATGTGCTCCATGTGGACAAGGCTAGAAGCAGTGGTCAGTTTTCATAAGGTCCACAGCAGAAGCATCTCTCATTCAATCATGGATTCAACACTTCCCAGCACAGATGTGGGACTCTTGTCCTTGGCTCTATATTAGGATGACAGCCATCTAGGGTGGCACTCTTGCCCTGCCATCTTTTTCTCCAGAATAAGAATGAACTCAAAGGAGGAAAGGCTTGTTTAGGATCCTGCTTCCGGGGGTTTCAGCTGGTGGGTAGCAGGCTGTATTGTATTGGCAGATAGCTGTGGTGAAGCCACGCTGCTCACCTCATGAAGAAGATACGCCCTTGGTGACTTAATTTCTCCAGCTAGTGCCTATCTCTTAATATCCTATTCTGCTTTGAACTCTTCAGTTAATTTAGATTAACCCACTAGTGCAGCTACCATCCCCATGGTCCCATCACCTCTGTATGACAGCAGCAGCTGGGGCCCGAGGCATCACTGTAAGAGCTTTTTGAGGGGATACTTCATATCCACACCATAATATCAGCCTAGAAATGTCACACATCTAGGACTGAAATTCAGAGGCACGCACACCTAGTGCAGGAGCACTTGGTGCTACCTGGGAGGTAAGCATAAGGTGTTATGGATGCCTACAGACTAGAGTACGGAAACTTAATAAACGTAGCAGTACAACTGTCTCAAAGGATGCTTTCCTTCTAGGCAAAGGGATGAGGAACACAGGCACTGAGGTAAACAAAGATACAGGGATTGGCCACCATCATGTCTCCTATGGAAAGTGGAATTGGTCCAATTTAGATAACCTTTTATTGTTTGACAGCTTTGTGCATCTATATAATGCATTTTAGTCACTTTTACCCTTTAGTCCCCTCCCTATTCTTCTTTCTCTCCTGCTGGAACCCTTCTTCTCCACAAGTCTCCCTGCTGCTTTTTGAGTCCTCTTTTTGTTTGTGGGCCCCTATGTTTAATAAGAGCTGTTTGCCAAGCATGGCTGGGAGATTATTTCCTGGAGCTAGGGCATCTTACCCATGGCAACACCACTGCAGAAAATGATACTCCTCCTCCTCCAACTACCGTTAGTTGCCAATGGGAGTAGTGAGTTCTTGTGGTCACTTCTCCCATCCTAGTGAAATGTTAATGTGTCCAATCTTGTACAGGTCTTGTGCAGATAATTCGTGAGCGCAACCACTACATCATAGCTAGAAGACATCTCCCCCAACCTCTACTCTTATGTTCTTTCTATCCCCTCTTCTGTGATATTCCCAGACCTTTAGAGGGGGTGATTAGATAACAGGTGTGCACCTCCACACACAGCCTGCATCTCTATCAGTAAAATATATGTCAGATAAAGGCCCAGTCCAAATGTCCTCTTTTCCTAGACCATGATCAAAATGAGACTTTATACTCACAGTGTACATATTTTAAATTATTAGAGCCACTATCATCACATTCAATTGCAATGTTGTCTTTCTTTCCTAAGAAGTACTTACTATAAGCTCCAGCAATTTGTATTAGTTACTTGTTGTTACAAAACAAATGACAAGATTTAGTGGCTTTAGATATCAAATTCTTATTATCTTATCATTGCACTGGGTCAGGAATTTAGGTGTGGCTTACACCTGGCTGGTTCTAGCTCAGAGTGGTTCACGGGCTGTGATCAAGAGGTTTGCTACAGGACTCATAGGGTTGAACCTGTCTCTTATACACATCTAGATGTGTATAAGAGACAGGGCTTACACCTGGCTGGTTCTAGCTCAGAGTGGTTCACGGGCTGTGATCAAGAGGTTTGCTACAGGACTCATAGGGTTGAACAATCTATATATGTTATATGTTATATGGCACCTGGTTTCTCCCAGAGAGGCTGATCCAAGCTGAAGGAGAAACTCAAAAGGCCTCCTAGAGCCTNGTATTAGAGATAAAAAGAAAAAACAAATCACTTATACTATTTTCCGTTAGAAGTAACCCCTCTAAGTCTAGCCTACATTCAGGGAAATTTAACCCACAATGAAGGGAAAAGGAATTAGTTAGATTTGAAGACATATAAAACCACCACACCTGGGTTGTCATATGTCCTTATTCTCAGTAACTAGCTGTGTCTGCCACATGGTAGATGCCTATGGGCATTCCAAATGAAATGGCTGATACACAAGATAATAACAAAGGTAGAGAATGGGTGGTTTGTGGGGGTCACATGTAGAATGATGGAGATGAGGATTGGGGAGAGAAATTCTGAGATAAGAATTTACAGGACTCTGACGGAGTGAATAAGAAGGGTTGGGAATGGGCTTGCAAATTTCCTGCAAAATGTGGGATGCCGTCAACTCTCAGTATAAGAGTGTACATTGAAAGTGTGGGGAAATGTTTAGTCCATCCCTTGTATTAAGATGGCTTGGGCAATTTGGACTTAGAGATGGTGGTGATGGCTGAAGGAGGCTTTTGGTACTTCCTCTGTCGATGTCAGTGTGATGCACTATCCAACACGCATCTTAGAATCTTACATCTGATTGTTCAATTATATTGCAAAGGGAAGAAGGGCTGGATCTCAGCAACAAGAGCATCATTTATGCCATCTCTTTTATTTCAAGTGTCTTATTTATAAGTTGGGTGGCTCTACTGTCTCTCTTCCTGGGGGTTTTGGCCTAAAGTATTAATGTTAGATTGACGCCATTACACATTCAAAGGAAATTCCTACAAATTATTGTGAAATGTGGGGGACAGTTAGGCAGTATCATTTCAAATACTAGGACGTTTTTCGTTTTGTTTTTTTTTTTAAAGATTTATTTATTATGTATACAGAAGAGGGCGCCAGATCTCATTACAGATGGTTGTGAGCCACCATGTGGTTGCTGGGAATTGAACTCAGGACCTCTGGAAGAACAGTCAGTGCTCTTAACCTCTGAGCCACCTCTCCAGCCCCCAGTTTTCGTTTTTTAAGCACTCAGTTTCCCAGGGCTCAGACTAATTGGCACGGCTGCAAGTTGACCATTAGAACAACTCTACGTAGAAAGTCAAGCTGCTCCAGAAGTCTTAATCNTTTTGTTCTTCGAAAGGCTAGGGGAGGGGGTCAAACTTCGGAAGAGTCTTGGTTGGGGAGATGGCTCAGTGAGTTAAGTGAAAGCGTGTTATGCAGGCATGAGGACCTACGTTTGAATCCGCAGAACAGGTGTAAAAGTTGGCCACACAGCCCGAGCGTTTCTACTGGGGGATGGGAGGTGGAGACAGAAAAATGTTCCGAAGCTAGAGGAGCAGCTAGCCTGGCCTATGCAGTGGGGGAAATGAACAAAAAGAGAGACCTTGGATCAAACAAGATGGAAGGTGAGGCCTGACACCCGAGGGCGCCTGACCTTCACCTGGAGTGAATGCCTGCATGAAAATGTACGAATGTGTGAGCTTGTGCATGCACACCCCCCATACATCACAAACCAAACACATACACACACACACACACACACACACACACACACACACACACACACACCCCTCGATATTAAGCGAAGGTTAGTCTGATATAGGCACTAATAAGCTTTTTTGTTCGCCTGGGAGTTGGAAGACCCAGGGCTGTATACTAAATAGTGCATAGTATAGAATATACAAGATAAATTTCTCTGGGAACTCCATTCAGTTCCAATTACGCTCAGACTCTGTCATTTTTGCAAACTCTTATTTATTCAGAAGTGAAATAACCATGGAACTAATTTTAAAAAGAAATTAAACAATTCTTTGTTCATTTTGCATTTCTGTACATTTCGAAGTGATTAGTTGTTCCTTCATTACTGGCAGGATCAAATCCAATATTTGCCAGTATAATTTATTTTAAAAGACCTTTTGTCCTTCCGGAAGTGTTTTTAAAAATTAATTAAATGGAAACTTTGGATGAGGAAAGTTGGTTATATCTTTAATGTTTATTGTTCCACTTCTGATCAATTAATACTGACTGTAGTAGATTTTGAGTGAGACTTGGAAAACTAATTCAGGGTAACACACCTGGCCTTTTAAACTAGAGGGGTCAAACCTGGGCCACCTGCACTCCATTGCAAAGTAGGCTCTACAAGGGCAGGGCCTTTGGGGAGCTGCGGGCAGGTTCTGAGCGTTCGAACCAGTGTTTGAGCCTTGTGCAAGCTCTCAGACACTGGAGTAGCCAAGCAATCATTTAGCGTCCAGTGCCGGGCTAAGGCCGGCGAGCAGGCCGGAGCAAAGCTTCCCGCTCCCGGCCCTTCCTGCGGAGGAAGAAGCGGGGGCCGAGGAGAGGGATCCCGGCCCACTTCCTGTCCGGCTGCGCGGGCGCCGCCTCCGGAGGACCGGGCTTCCATTCCCGCGTCTCAGCGACGGTCAGCCCTGTGTACCCCGGCCGAACCGGCAAGCGGGTCACGGCGCGAGGG
>LZPO01066328.1:157180-188232 GCA_001675575.1 Neotoma lepida | reverse complement strand
TGTTTTTATTTAGTTCTTAGCCCTCACAAGAAATTTTTTGTGGAGTGTTATAATATCAAATCAATGGAAAAGCTTTGGGGGGATGGGTTTGGGTACGAAGGACAGTGAAGTATATGAATAAGTAAAGACTATTTGGTCAATTGTGGTGGCACACACCTTTGATCTCAGCACTTGAGAGGCAGAGGCAGATGGTTCTCAGTGAGTTCAAGGCTAACCTGGTCTACACAGCAAGTTCCTGGTAGGAACTTGTGAGATCCCATCTCAACAAGAAAAGAAAAGAGCAGAAAAGATAGGAAAGAAAAGAAAAAACATATTCTAAATACCTACCTGGGCTCTTTTTTGGAGAAGATTGTGTGTGTGTGTGTGTGTGTGTGTGTGTGTGTACACATTTGCATGTGCATGCATGTGGTTATCTGTGCCTCTAGAGGCCAGAAGAGAGCAGCAGCTCCCCTGGAGCCAAACTTACAGACAGTTGTGAAGTGGGTGCTGGGAACTGAACTCTGGTCCTCTGAAAGAGCCAACAAATTCTCTTAACCACTGAGGNAACTCGCCAGACTCCAAATCTCTTATCTTTTTAAAGTTGTTTTCTTTTGCTTTCAAGATTATAATATAATGACATCATTCCCCTTCCTGTCTTCCTTCTAAACTCTCCCATGTACCCCTCCTTGTTCTCTTTCAAATTCATGACCTCTTTTTTCATTAATTGCTGTTACATGCATATATAAGCATTTAAGCATATAGCATGCATGTAAAATGCAAGCATTTTTAGGGAAGGATTGTACTATTTCCTGAAAATACTATGAGATTATACAAAAACAGAATTCTCTGAAAGTTATATGTTGTAGAGGAAATGGAGAAGCCAATCTCTCAGCTACTTCACACTTTATAGCACTTGACATAAGTGGGTATAAACGGCAAATTTCGACTCTCTGGATATCTTTTTTTAAGCCCTTCTTTAAAGATATTAAAAGGGCTGGAGAGATGGCTCAGGGATTATGAGCTTTTCTGCGCCTGCAGAGGACCTAGGTTTGGATTCCAGCACCCACATGGCGGCTCACAACCATACATAACTGCAGTTTCAGAGGGTCTGGTGTCCTCTTCTGGCTTCTGCAGGCAACAGGCATATACATGGTACACATACATCCCTACAGGCAAAACACTTACATAAGAGAAAAAAATTAAAAGGCATTAAAAGCTCTATATAAGGCAGGTGTGATGGCATATTCCTGTAATGCCAGCATTCCAGAGGCCAAGGCCCCGAGGCCAGCCTGGGCTACATAGCAAGCTCCTAAAGCCACCAACCAAACACCCTCTTTGTGCTCCTGTATAAATTCCTTTTTATCCTCAGATAGTTTAGGCTTTGGCCTGATGGATATAATCAGAGTAGCATTTATGTTAGCCATTGCAGCAACAAAGTTTCCCCCCACACCAACGCCATCAAGCCTTGGTCTACGGCTTGGTCTACCAGTCTATGACTGGTAACAGCTTTTCTGTTCAGCATCGTGAGCACAGGCTCTAGAGAACCTGTGGGGTCTGTCTGTTTGGCTTCGCCCCATTCTCGTATCAAGGCGGCCTTTCAGTCAAAGAACCAGAATCCCCAGATGTTGCTCACAAGCTACACAGAAAGGTACTGTCAGAACTGGGTCCCCTGTGTCTCAGCCACTCACCCCTTTCCGGTCATCCAGAACGGAGGTTTGCAGAAAGCCAGAGTGAAAAGCATGTTTGTCCCAGCAGTCTGTGTCTTCTGCTGGGCTGCAGGCAGTTGCAGGCCTTAGACACTGTGTCCTGCCAGGACTGTTGTGCATGCAGGTGGTGGTAGACCCACCAGGTTCTCTGCAGGAAGCAGAAGCTTGGGGCACTCCAGAAAATNAGGCTTAAGAACTTTTTTTTTTCCTTAAATCTCCTCCTCACCCGTTGAGTGTAATTTTCCAATGTTTTCCTGTCTGACTGAAGTTTTCCTATTCACCACCTTAGCAGAAAGATGTGAAACCAATTTCAGGACAGCTTGCCGGAATCATTTGACTTCCTGTGATGGGGGCCAAGCTTGGGAAGGAGGCAAGTTCCCCAGCCTCAGCAGGATGGCTCTCCAGACTTAGCTCAGTAGTTTCAATGAATGAGTGTCTGTGCTTTCAGTTGCGGGACCTGTGGCACTTCGTGTCTCTGCCTCTTGGGCAGGACACCAGTGGTTCCCTTTTGCACTTTTGCAACAGTGAGTTCTTGCGCCAGGCTTGTGTAGTATACCCACACAGTATCTTGCAAGATCCATTATGCTGATGTGTCTATGGAGAGAAAGTCAGAATTAGCTGAAGTGAAGGACCCTGTGGTCCCTTTCANCTTAGTTCTTTGCTTCTTTCTTTGGTGACTGCCATCAGTTTGCAGTGGAAGGGACTGTGATATTGAAGCCCTTGTGTACCAGTGCCTGGGGCTGGCCGACGACTTTACTCTTCTTGCTTATGAGACAGAGAGGACACCCAGACTTCCGTTTTCAGAGGGAGAGAGGTAGCACTGTGCTTTAAACTGAAGATACACACTTCAGTAAGGCTGTGATTTGGGCATTGAAGGTCANATGGGCTCAAGAGTGACAGCGCTGTGAACCTAAACAGAGTTCCTCACAGGCCTTCATTTCAGCCACCTCAATGGGCCTGATCATTTCCATGTCTGTCTACAACAGTGTCAGTCAGTCCTTACAGGGCCGTTGAAGGAATTACACTTGCTCATTAGAACCATGCCAGGCACTAAGCAAGCATTGATAGCATTTGTTGTCACTGTTGTTAGAACTGGGGAAAGGAGTCCACAGAAGTGACCTACCTTACCCAAGGGCACCTCTCTGGTCCACAGCAGACCTGGGACTGGACTCTACATCCTGAGTGCTTCCTGGAAGCAGCGATCTCCCTGGCATTCTTAGTATCTTTGTAACCAAGAGCTCAGGTCCATGTGCCTCTAATAGAACATGGCATGTGGAATGATTTTGGTTTTGTTATGGCTGTATGAGCACACTCAACATCTCTGGCTTTGTGTTGGACACCAAGTTCCAGTTAAAATTGTAATGAAGCTCTCTCTTTTCTCTCTCTCTCTCTTTGTGTATGTGGGGGGAGAGAGAGAGCCCCTCCTATGTAATTTAGTGCTTTCCCTTTGCATTAGTATATTAGCACATTGTCACTTTTAACCTTTCACCCACTGAGCTTGGCATTTAATATGCTATTAAACTCAATATTGTTTCCTATAAACAACCTTAGAGGGATGAGACATAATTNGAGTGACATTTTTAATAGGCCCCTGTTTCTCCGCCTCTGTGCTACATGAACCCCACATTGCACAGAGGGGCTTGTAAGTTGTTTGGTCCCTGACCTCAGGTCAGAAGAGAGTGATGGAATGAAGATTTGGGGTGCCAAAGGGCTTCTGAAAGCACACAGAGGGGTTTTTATGAGGGACAAGTAGGGTTACCCTTTGTGGCTAATGCTGCCACTGCTCCCTTACTCCCTTCCTCCCCTCTATGTCTCCTCCCCACTGCCCCTTCCTTTAATGGATGTGGTGGACTTAGTAGCTGATTTTATTTTCCTCTTTCAGATGACCAGGAAGGAGTTTAGACTCCAAATTTCCNGCCAAGTTGTGTAGTGATATATTGTGTCCCCCAAAATATTGTGTACCGTAATAAAACTTGTCTGGGGTCAGAGAACAGAACAACCACTAGATAGACATAGAGGCCAGAAAATGGTGGCACACATGCCTTTAATCCTAGCATTCCAGAGGCAGAGATCNATCCAGATCTCTGTGGGTTCAAGGCCACGATGGAAACAGAGCTAGGCAAGATGGCACACACCTTTAATTCCAGCACTTGAGATCTCATGTCTTGCTTGGAAAAGACACACGCCTTTAATCCCAGAAAATTACTGGCAGGAAGCAGAAGGTATATAAGGTGTGAGAACCAGGAACTAGAGGCCTCTTAAGCTTTCAGGCTTTGAGCAGCAGTTNAGCTGAGATTCATTCGGATNANGACTCAGAAGCCTGCAGTCTGAGNAAACAAGATCAGCTGAGGAGTTGGCAAGGTGAGGTTGGCTGTGGCTTGTTCTGTCTCTCTGATTATTCAGAATTTACCCCAATAGCTGGCACTGAGTTATTTATTAATAAGACCATTTAAGATTCATCTTACAAAGTTAAGATGGTGAGTAGGACTTCTTGGGATGCGCTTCTGTGATCAACCTCATTCTCTAGTCTCCCTCTGACATGTGACTTCTTTGGGTTTGGTTTTAGTATTCTAGTTTTTGTTAGGATTCTGCTAAGAGCTGTGTTGTGTGCCTGCTAAAGTTGTTTTTGGAACAAACTTATAAAATCCCAAGTTGATGTTGCCTGTTTTGCTCGAGTACTCATTGGGTGGTAGAGGGCCACTTTGTCTCTCTGTGTCCAGAGTTTAACTTCTTTCCATATGAAGCAAGAAAACTGNCATCTGGGACACACTAGCATGGGAACAAGCATGGTTTAGAATTCGTTTCTACTGCCACAACCCGAAGGGCAGGTATGGAAAAGTACTGGAATCTAGTATTTTTGCCTTAATTCTATTCTCTTGGACTTACATTCAGAAAGCATGTGTTAGATATTCATCTGTGGTTCCTGAATACTACAGTTGCTTACAGTATGAGTTCATCAAGTGGGTATTTATGACACACCTACTGCATGAGCAGCCCTGGGATGGGCACAGTGAAGAGAAAACAGTTGTACAGAAATATAACTGTGAGCAAGTGACGGGCTGCAGATCAGACAGCTCTCCTGTGGGTCGGCTGTGTCCGTGGGATGAGCATCATGTGACAAGCATGTATTACCCAGCCAGCTCCGTCCTCTCGACATTGTGAGTTAAAGGTTATCAAGGCAAGTAAGTTCTTCATTCTTCTAGAACTTAAATTTGGTGATGTTAACCTCTACCAGGGGCTGATTAAAAAGAACCTGGTGACCAGTGAGACACTAGCAAATATAAAACACTTGCCTGATGACCTGAATTTGAGCCCTGCAACCTGTAGTATAAAAGCTGGTTTGGTGCCTCATCTCTATAATCCTAGCACTCTTATAGGGCGATAGAAGAGGAGACAGGAGAGTCATCTGTAAGCGCACATCTGCAGTAGCTGTAGAAACAACAAGAGAGTTATAAACAAGGTGGAAGGTAAGACCCAACTCCTGAAAAGTTGTCCTCTGACCTCCACATGTGTACCTGCACACACACGTGCACACACCAAACAAACAAATCTTGGCCCTAATAGAACTGAAATTCAGATTTGTTCTGATATGTTCATCCATCACTGANTGTAGATTTCATCTTTGTGAGTCTGTTTACTTTACTAAAATTTGCCNNNAACCTCCAAATTCNTACTTAGNGCNCCACAGTTGTACACAGGTNCAAAACCTTGATGCCAGCTCAGGTGAAACTAGGCTATGCTTGCCTTCCTGTTTCAGCTCTCATACTGTAAACAAATCATCCTTTTTGCAGTCTATTTAGGGCCATAGTTTTGCATTTTGTGATGTTTGTGGGATTTCATTCTTTGTGATGGCCCCTAAGTATTTTCCTGAAATGCTACCTATGTTCCTAATCTTAAGAAGGAGACAAATGTGCCTTCAGTTGCCTCATTTGGGCAGGAGCTACAGTGCTGTTGACCATGAGTTCAGTGTTAAGGAACCAACAGCATGTATTAAATACGTATTATCTAAGGTGTCCTTTAGAAGCATGCACAAAGCAAGGTCGTATGTTGTTCTCCTGGTGAAATGTGACTGGTTTGTAGTAACCCAATTCTGTATTTCTCTTGGGTGCAGTGTTTCAATGTTCAGTGTTTGCAGTGGTTCCATAGAACTGCATGAATGAAAATTGACTGCATATGCAGGGCTAGAGCAAAAATGTAATTCACGTACCAAATGCCTACTTCCTGGGCTTTATTTATCTGCCTTGTCTTGTTTGTTTGTTTTAAGTGTAATGGCTCCCAGGCTTGGCTGAATGTTAGATTGCTCTGGGAGCTGCACAAAATGCTGATGAGCCAGCCAACTGGGAGGGTCGAGTGTAGTTGCCTGGGGGTATGGCCTGGATATAGAAAAATTTCAACTTCTTTCAGCTCTGTCACAGGCATGGCTGAACAGTGGTGCTCCACACATAGAATTACAATGCTTCTGAGAAATGGATGCTGTCCAACTTAAAGAGGCCCTCTGGGGGCTCACACCACTGTAGACCCACCGCTGCCCCAGGGACAGGACAACAGAAACCACAGCAGAAGACTTGTGTCACTAACCAGCGTACTCACCAGCCCCACTCAGGAGATCCAAGCCAGGAGGGGGTGGACTCAGAGTTGGATGGGTCCTAAGGAAAAGGCCATTGGTGACAGAGGGCAGTTCCCACTAGAGACTGGGGACCTGTGGTTAAAGGAAGCAAACTGCATTTCATTCTTCATCTTAGTCAGTGAGCAGTACCTGAGCACTCACTGCACCTAGCTTAGCTATTTGGGAGGGCACGTGATGAAAACTGAGATGATGGGTGGGATCCCTGCCTTCCAGGAGGTGATGGCCCTCTGTGTGGTGATGATAGCACAGCGGAGTATGGTATGGGCGTTGCTGCCTAGGAAGGAGTGATCTTCTCTAGGAGTAGCCAAAGGCCTTGCAGAGTGCTCACAGTTGAGGGGAAGCATGAAGGANGAGAGAGAGANATTGATGAGTTGTGGGGTGGAGCAGAAGAAGAGGAGTCTATGAGTAGAGTCTTTGGGCTTGAGCCAAGCTCATTATTGTAAGGAAAAAGCANGCAGTTGGCCTANAAGGAGGTCAGGAATGTAGAACAAGGTTTTAAGGACCAAAAATCAGTTTCAGTGGATGAGGGTTGCGGGGGAGGGGTTGGGGGAAGAGTTCCTTCTTATGCCTAATCTTATTTGTTCTTTCCCTACAAACTTGATAGAGCCCACATAAGGCATGAACACAGATGTGTGAAGACTTTGTACATAGATAGCTACCTATAAGAAGTAAATATACCTAACTATAGAGTGACAAAGAGTCCTTTTCTCCTTAAAGGAGAGGGTTGAGTCTGTAGGATAGGCTAAGGGCAGTCAACTGTCCCTGATGTGTTCAGGAAGCCATTCTTCACTTGTTTCCACACTGACTTGACTGTGGCCTGGTGTATCCCTACGTCACCCACCCCACTCCCTGCACACAACTTTGTGCCCTCCACGTTGGAAGAGAACCCATAACCTCTGGCTGAGGAAGTATCTTCAGATCCTCTGGCTGAGGAAGATCTTCAGAACCTCTGGGGAAGTGGCTTCGCCTCCTCTAACCTTGTGCATGTCTCTCAGAGTGCTTCTGTACATCTGTAGAATTTGAAACAATGCCAATAGAGAGATTGTTGCTACCCCAGGCTATAGTACGAAGCTGAGGAATGGCACACATCCATGACTTTATAGACAAGGGATTTGGTTCTGGGTGTGGAATGACTTCCTTGTGGCTGCATTGCTAGCAGAGTCAGCATTTGAACATAGACAGTCAATTTCTGCATCTCTGCTTCACCTTTGGTCATCTCACCCCTTCTGTAAACGGTCCCAGTACTGATTTGACTATTTGTAACCAGACTAGGACCACAGTCATCTAAAGATAGCTTTCACAATTAACAAACCAGTACTGTGGGGTTTGAACTCCCTTCCCTGTTCAATAGAAGGGTAGATGTGAAACTAGCGGCTGGAATCCACTCTTTCTGAAGCTTCAGTTTAAAACTTCAGGGCTGCTGTCCAGTGTGCAGGCAACTGAAATGTGTGGGAAGTCAGCTTCCCAGCCTTTAAAAGCTGTGACCTTCCACAGAACCGGGTGCCCAGAACTAAATCAATACATGAACAGTGAACAGCAGAACGATTTGGGCTGCCTGTTGTCAATACAACTTACTTCATTCCATCTGCAGTGAACACAAATGTAGCCATTAGTTGGGGCCCAGGATTGCTTTACTTTTTAGTGCAGGTACTGGGAGGGGTGGATCAATACTGGTGCTAACTGTGGGGTAGGTACGAACCCTGCATCCTGGAGTGGGAGTCCTGATATACAGGGATGGGCCCCAGGGCAGGGAACAGCCTCTTCCTGTTCCTTTTGATGTGGCCAAGAAAGTAAACCGGAACTTCTCTCCTTGTTTTCCAGGTCACAGCCAAGACTGCCTTCCTATTTATTTTACCTCAGTATAACATTAGTGTGCCTACAGCAGGTAAGAAAAGCACTGCTCTTTATCTCTCCTGGTCCTCTTAACCCTGAAGATGNGAGAAACTTCTCCTTTGCTTTATACCTGGGAACTGTTAGATACTCTCCCTCAGGCTCCTGTATGTTTAGGTNGCTGGGCGCTTCCTTGCCTGTGTTCTCCACGGAAGGACCAGAAGAAAAGTGGGGTGNTAAGTGTGGTTCTACTGCTCTGAAGTAGGCAGTGCTGATTTCTGTTGGGGACAGAACTCTTTCATCCCCTCTTCTCCCCTCCCTCCTAACCTTTTCTTTCTTCCACTGGAAGAGGGCTCTTAATGAAGTTTGCTTGGTTGGGAGCATTTTATTTTTCCTCTTCCTTCTCTGCTAAAAGTTATACACAATTTTAGGCATTTCATTAACCCTATTGAACTATAAGGTAACATCTTTTCTGAGAATGGCAAAATGTAAAATGAAAGAAACGTGGCTTCATGATGATGTCACACAGCTGCCACCCACACTTGGACTCAAGTGTGGTTGCCCCTGGTTTTCTTTCCCTCCTAAATGAAGTGAAAATATTATTTTATGTGTATGGGTGTTTTGCTTGCATGTTTGTCTGTGTACCATGTATGTGCAGTGTCCTCAAAGCACGACACCATTGGGTCCCCTGAAACAGGAGTTATAGACAGTTGTGAGCTACCATGTGGGAGCTGGGAATCCAGNCTGGGTCCTCTGGAAGAGCCACCCATGCTTTTTATCCCTGAGCCATCTCTCCAGCCCTAATTATTATTTTTTTAATAATGGGTTTCATTAGCAGTATCATACACTTTGTGCTTACTCATCCCTCTCTCCCATGGTCTTCACTGATGCCATGCCTTCCTTTTCTTGGTCCCCTCCCTTCTCGCCACAGACTCCCTTTGCTTTCCTGGACCAGGTGTTACATTACTTCCTTCTTTCTTTCTACTTTCATAACACACACACACACACACACACACACACACACACACACCTATGTAAATTTAAATATAGAGTCCTCGAAATTGTCTTGTTTTATTTAATTTTTTTTAATTAAAACATTTTTTTTCAAGCCAGGATTTCTCTGTGTGTAACAACCCTGGCTGTCCTGGAACCCTCTTCGTAGACCAGGCTGGCCTGGAACTCACAGAGATCTGGCTGCTTCTGATTCCTAGTGCTGGAATTAAAGGCATACATCACCGAACCTAGCCTGNCTTGTTTTATTTAACATAATTTTCAGCTCTGTCCATTTTATTGTAAATATCTTGATTTCATTTGTTTTTATGACTAAATAAAATTCCACATTTACTTGACCCATATATCTGTTGATGGACNTCTATGCTGGTTCCATTTCTTAGCTATTGATAATAGTGCAACAGTTTAACATGGATGTGCCAGTGTCTATGTGGGATGCTGGCACGGCGTCCTTAGGGTGTATACTTCCACAGTGGCTACATGGGTTTATGTTCCCACCAACACATCCCCTATATCCTTGCCAGCGTTTGTTGTTGTTTGTTTTCTTGATGATAGCCATTCTGACTGGCATGAAGTAGGGTCTCAAATCAATTTTANTTTGAATGTCCTTAGCGGCTCAGGATGTTGAACATTTTTTTCAAAAGTTTTTTTTCTTTCATGATTCTTCCTTTGAGAACTAACTAACAGTTAGTTTAGTTCATGAGCGCATTTCTAATTGGATACTTGGAGTGGGGATGGATGTTTAATTTCTGCAATTCTTTGTTTACCCTAGATATTAATCCTTTGTCTGATACATAGTTGGCAAAGACCTTCTCCTACTTGAGGATTAATTTGAGACAGGGTTTGGCTGTGTAGCCCAGACTGAGCTGGAACTCACTAGAGTCAGTAAGCCTTGAACCTGTGGCCATCCTCCCATTTCTGCCTCTCTGATGTTACAGGTAGGCACCAACACAACTGGTATTTTAGGTTGTTCCTGTCAGGTATTGCTACGGCAACACAAAAGTAATAAAACTGAGCATGCATGTGTCTAAGGGCATCCTTTTAACTCCTTGGAGAAATTAGACAGTAAGCAATGCCTTAAACATCTATTTCACTGTCAGGAGGACAAGTGTAGACTGTGTTTCAGGCTAGGCCCAAGTCAGAGCTGCTGGGCATAAACAACTTCCCATTGAATCTTGGGAGTGCACCACTATCATGCGTTCATTAGTTTAACTAGTTAATTTTTCACTCTAGACAAATATTTCTGTGTGTCTTGTATGCTGGCCCTGGTTGTAAAACAATTTAAGGGAGATTAAAAATGGATAATAAATAAGCAGATAATCATAATTGCAATAGGGTGGTGAAGGAAATACACAGAGCTATGAGGTGAAGAAAAACTAAAAGCCTGGTGACATATCCATCCAAAAAGCTGATTTATAGTGGGGTTGGAGAACGTGCAGTTGTGAGCATAGAAGATAGGACAGTCCTGAGGGGTCAGTGTGTGCAGATGTGGAAACTCTCAACAAAGAAGCAAATGCCTGGGGTGTGCTAGTGACTGGGTGAAGCCAGTGAGCCCAGAGCAGCTGGGGTTAGCGTCTTCCAAGATGTAACTATTGAATTCTGTTCCTGGAAAGCCCTTCTAGGTCTGTGTGCCCCTGGTGAAGGTTCATTAGAGTGCCTGCCAGATGGAGGGCTTCAGTTACTTTAGAAAGGGAAGGGAAGGGATGGTTCAGTTGTCTATCTGTCGTGGAGATCTTACCATTTGTGACTATTTGAAATGTGACAAGCAAAAACTGAAGGGGACGATGAAATCAGAATAGCCTGCTTCATTTTGTTTTGGGCACCTGTGGTGACCAGCCCAGTATGGTAATGCCTGTTTGCCTGGCCTGCAAGAAAGCAAATTTCTCATGGGACAAAAACATTTTACAATAACAGGTTTGTTAAGGTTATGATTTCTAAATCCCTCCTCACAAATCTCCTTAGGGCTGGAAGTGCTTAGAAATCTATCCTTTTTTTTTGTATAACCAAAGTAAATTCTGCCTTCTAAAATCTCTTCTTTATAATGAATATCTCACGAGTCATTGTTTAAAATTGACTTTTGGTGAAGTGGTAGCCTTATGCCCATGGCAGTCTAGGAACCCTGCTCTTCCCCACCCCATTAAACCAACTCCNTCCTCAGCCTCTCAAGTGCTGGGGTGATAGATGTCAGCTCCCAGGCTCAGCTCACGTTTGTAAATCCCTGGGTCTTCCTGGCTGGGGTTTTCAGGTTTAAGGACTCAACATATCCACAATGTTGAAGAGGCTCTTTTTTGACCTGTCTTCCCTGCTGCACTAGTTTTTTACTACTCTCTTGTCTAATCCTACACTTTTCATCCTGAGGAAACCTAGTGGCTGATCATGGGTTATTTATTTTTTTCTCAGTTTTGGAGTCTTGACATCTGAGATTCATGGGACTCGGGCCTTTCTCCCTCTGAAGGTGTGAGAGATCTGTTCCCNGCTTCTTTCCACATCAATTTCACATGCTGCTCTCTCCATGTGCATATCAGTCTCTGTCAAATTTCCCTAGTCCACTATGGCATCACCTTAACAATGATGTAAAGTCATAGGTAAAGAACCTGTTTTCAAATGAAGTCACATCCTAGGGTGCCGGGAAGTAGTATATCAAAGTATGAATTCTAAGAGAGACACAAATTAGCCTAGACCACATTCCAGGTGCAAGGTAGACTAGCTGCAAATTGATGGTTTTGTTGCATTGTGATGAACAAATGAGGCTTCTGCAGAGGTGACCACAGCAGTGACTGGGAGAGGCTGCAGTGCCTGTCATACTGACATCCTGAAGGTTGACCTTAATTAAGGTTGACAGTTGATAAAACAGGAAGTTCCTCCCCGCCTCAAAACCAAATCCCAGCACTTCTTGCTACNTCTTTTTGGCATCTGNTGAGGGTTGCCAGAGTTTGCAAACACAAAAGCCAGGACTATTTGAATTTCACATAAACACATTTAAAAAAATATAGCTCAGGTAATGCATGGGACATAAATATAGAAAATATAATTATGATTANANGAAATTAAAGTGTTTTTGTTTTTGTGGGAAATGGGGTCTTGTTAGGTAGCCTTGGCTGGCCTGGTATTTGATCATCCTGTAGTCCAGGCTGGCTCAAACTCACAGGAATTCTCTTGCCTCAATCTTCCAGGTGTTGAGATTACAGACATATGTCTCACACACTCAGCAAAAATCAATCATTTTTTTGTATGAAATTCAAATTTAACTTCATGGCCTGGATTTTTTTTTTTTCTTTTCTATTCTTTTCTTTTCTTTTTTTTTTTTTTCTTTTTGGTTTCCTGGTCTTAACTTCATTAGACACATTGAGTTTGATTTTCTCTTTATAATTCCACAAAGTATGTGGTATCATGGTCAGAAATAAATAGATTTTAAGAGGTCAGAAACTAAGAGAGGTTTGTTTCTTTCCATAGGTGACTCCTGACCTGCTGGCCTCCCTACTAATGAAGAATAGTTGAACTTCTGGGTCCCAGCATTTTTTTTAACATAATTATTTGGGTTGTATCTCTGATCTGCTAAATGTTTTTGGCAAATGATTTAACATCTGGGGCACCCCCATCCTTTGCAAAACAGGGACTGATGGTCATTGCCTCAACCCGAGGTCCCCTTAAGTATTTGCAACATAGATTTTCTGTAAATCAAGACCTTTTGCACAACCTGGGAACTCATTAGAAATGCAGACTTTTAGACCTCCTTCTGTAGCAGCACCCACCTATAGCAAGCTCCCCAGTGAAAACTGGGGAGGAGTCTATGCCCAATAAAGTTGGATAAATCAGGTGTCAATTATGCAGGGGAGGAACTACAGGCAGTCTTTCAAATGCTCCTGTGCTCTCAAAGGGAAGATGAGGAGAGCCATTAAGTCTCATTTATATCTTTCTTTTCTCTTTCAGTCAGTTTTGGTTTTTCCATATTGTTTGGTATTTCCATATTATTTGGTTTTTCTTAGTTTTCACTATTGCTGTGAAGAGACATCATAACCAAGAAGAAGAAGAAGAAAATTTATTGGGGGCTTGCTTACAGTTTCAGAGGATTAGAGTTCATGGTGGGAACATGGCAGCAGGCAGGCATGGTGCTGAAGCAGTAGCCGAGAACTTACATCCAGTCCCCAAGCACATGGCAGAGAGAGAGCTAACCGGGAGTTGTGACACACCTCCTCCAACAAGGCCACACCTCCTAATCCTTTCCAAACAATTCCACCAACTGGGGACTAAGCATTTAAATATATGAGCCTATGGGGGCCATTCTCATTGGATCCATCACACTATAGCTGTTTGGTGGGGGTGGGGTGGAAGAGGAAGGGAGCATGACTGAGTCGACTTGAGTTTCAGCTGAGGCCTATAGCTCCCCAGAAGTCATGAACACTTTCGTAGTACAATGTATGTGCAACCTAATTTTTATGTCAGCNTGACACGAGCTAGAGTCATCTGAGATGAGGGAACCTCAATTGAGAAAATGCTTCTATAAGATAGGGTGTGGACAAGCTTTTAGGGCAGTTTCTTAATTAGTGGTTAATGTGGGATGGCCCAGATCTTTGTGGTGCTGCCACCCCTGGGCTGATGTCCTGGGTGCTGTAACAAAGCAGGCCNAGCAAGTTATGAGGAGCAAGCTGCAAAGCAGCACTCCTCCATGGCCTCTGCGTCAGTTCTTGACTTCAGGTTCCTACCTTTTTTGAGTTTCTACCCTGATTTTGTAACAATGAACAATGATGTGGAAGTGTAAGCAAAATAAACCCTTTCCCCCCAAGCTGCTTTTGGTCATGGTTTTTAGTCACAGTAATAGAAACCCTAAGATAATATAAGGGAGTCCTGGTAGCTTTGAGGGTTCTGGGCCTGCCTGCTGCTCTACACAAAGGACAACAAGGCTGGTGTGGAGGGATCTCTTCCAGAGGAGGGCTTTATTTTACCATGGCCAAGATGATAGATCCGTCCTCTCATTCTGTCCATTTCTGTTGGTCTCATCATTAGTATCTACCATGTTGTGTTTTGCAGCATGAAGAGGAAGAAAGCNTGGGAACCTCCTACACCAAAGCTTGACTACTGTTTTCTAGCCCTTTCTAGGATGAGACATAACTGCCCNTGAAAACAGCCTCATTCAGTCAGCCCAAGGCTTTTGTCAAGGGATCTGAATGACTTGTTTTCTCTGCTGGCCAACAGGCATTAGTACTGTCTCCTGCTTGTGTCATACACTTGAAAGATTGGCATCACATATCAAACCGAGCCCCTGTTGTAAGATGAGCTCAGAGAGAACAAAAAAGGGAAGGACAGNTGGGCAGCAGTGGCTCTGGAGATGGAAGCTGCTTACAGTGAACANGCTCCAACCTGGACCTGTGACCCTTACAGCTGTGGGAGATTGGGAGTGGCCTGATCCTTTTACAATGGGTGGAACTGGGTCCAGGGAGTTGATTGATGTTCTCAAGGATGAGCAGGAAGAGAGAGAAAGGCTGGGCTGTCTACCTCGTACAGCACTAGGGCCCAGAAAGCTGTAGAAAGGCTGGGTTTGTCACGTGGAGATGCCAACTTGTGAGACACAGAGCTGGCTTTGTCCTCACCTTATGCTAAATGGCTACCAAGACTACTTTTGGCTCAGGGTACCTCTGTATGAAGAGAAAATAAAGCAAGTCCCCCATTGTGTCAGCTGTGGGAAGCCTCCTCCCAGGAATTATGGTCAAGTCTGGACTTGATTTTCATTTCAATAACTAAAATTTAGCAAGCAAAACAACTGTTCAGAAGACAGAACAAATTTTAAGCAAAACTCAGCTTCATGATGCTTGAGAAACTGAGTAAGTCCACGTAAATGTGAGTGTCACCTTCCAGCAGAGACTTGATTCCATCCAATTCCCTATTTATGGCCTAGAGAGTTTGTGCCAGTAGTTCTCGACCTTCCTAACACTGTGACCCTTTAATACAGTTCCTCATGTTGTGGTGACCCCCAACCATAAAGTTACTTTGATTGCTACTTCATAACTGTAATTTTGCTACTGTTATGAATCATAATGTAAATATCTGATATGCCACCCTGGTGAAAAGGTCAGTTGAGAATTACTGGTCTATGCCATTCAGTGTGGCACTTCTGCGGGCTTAACAGCAGAACTTCTGAGCTGCTGGGCTGTCAACTGACTTGACGCTTGATGGGAACCCTTGTATCTAGCTGTTTCCTTCCTTATCGTACCCTCTGACCCAGACCCCCACTGCTCAGTTTGACGTAATTTTGTTTTTGTGATCTTTACCGCCCTGTGCCCCTAGATTAGAACTTTCTTGTGTTTTCTTATGCTATCTAGCTGGGGTATTTTCTTCTAGTCAGTTGTTTTTACAACAATAATTTTTTTTTTGTCCTTCAATTAACAGGTTTGTTGAGATTGTTATTTTTGTGTAAGTAAAGGCCCTGAATTAACTTTTTAAATTTAAAAATGTAAGAATGTAAAGAAAAACTCTCCTTTTTTTGTTGTTACTGCTATTTCATGTGATCCTTCAGGAGTGACTTTTTCTTCCTGACNCGTGGTGACTTTTTTCTGAAGTCCATGCGTCCCCCAGCCATAAATGTTCTGCAGCATGGTGTGTCATGTCCAGGGTGTGTTATAAGAAGCCACAGGCTGTGAATTAGAAGGATCTGAAGCACATGTCTGGCACCTAGAAATCCTTGATAGATTTCCTTACAGCCTTACCAAAAGGGCTGGTTCTTCAAGGAGACAATCTAGAAGCTGTGGCCTTCTAGTCCTAAATCCTCTGTAGTCTTCTCTCACCTTTGCTACTTCTTTTTTACGCTATAAAAAAACATTTTTTGTATGTCGTCTTACATTGCTATCAAATGGAAGAAAATGGATTCCAAAGCATGCACTNCNAGGCCNAATGGTAGCCTGGGAAATTGTTAGCCAGGTCTTTCATTCTGTGACTCTTGCNTAGAAAGAGAATGTGTTTCCTAAGGTCATGGTTACAATATACCACAAGGCACAGTTCTGGGAGCCAGAAATCTGAATCCATGGCACTATCAGTGGTGGGTCCTTCTGCACCTGTCAGGGAAAGAGCCCTTCTCATTGGCTTGTGGATGGCTGCCACCTCCACCTCTTATGTCACCTTCTCCCAGGTGTCTGTCTCCCAGGTTTTTAAGGACACAAATCATACTAAAGTGAGTTCCCACCCTAATGACCTCATTTTAACTTCTTACCCCTGTATAGATCCTATTCCAAATAAAATATTACTGTGAGGTACTAGGGACTCCAACATAATTTTTGGAGGTGAGGGGCACAGTTTAACCCATAACTGTGTGTATATGTGTCCATGTGTATGTGTATGCACTCAGTCTGAGAACCATCTTGGTGCTTATAATTAAGATATGAATGACTTTGTCTTCCTTCTTCCACGTTGGGAGGTCAGAGATGTTGAAACATGAGTGGAGGTCAGAATCCTGCTCCTAAAGGCTATGTGTGTGTCTCTATATATTCTAGATCCTTCTCTCTCCTGCCATCTCAGGGAGTAGATTAAGTCTTCAAGACTTAAGGAATGTACTGTACCTCTGGCATTTGAAGGGCAGTCTGGAAGCAGAGAGGCCTAGTGAGGAGAGGATGGGTTTGGCCCCTGGCTTCTGTGGTTGTGGCCCTCTCTAGCTACAGATCATTTGAGTACCGCTCCTGTTGTCTCTCAGCCACAGCTGCCGTGTCAGTAAACAGGGATAATACTCNGGATTACAGAGAGGCATAAATGATGTCATTTACCAGACATGCTCAGTATAGTGCCTTGCTAATAAAGGGCTTATAATTGCCACTTGTGGCATTTATTCTAAATGAGTACATAGGACTGTTCTGTCCATCTTCTTTCTGTGGGAAATAGTAATAATAGTTACATCTATTTGTACAGCACTTTACACTTTATAAGTTGTTTGTCTATTTTATTCTTAGAGCTTGTGGTAAAGGGTAGTTTTATTTTAGTTTTAGTTGTTTTTTTTTTAACATTTACTTTTAATTATGTGGGTATGTACGAGGTGAGGTGAGGTATGTACGTGTGAGGGCAGGTGCCCAGGAAGTCCAGAAGAGGATGATAGATCCCCTGGAACTGGAGTTTCAGGTGGTTGTGAACCATCTGATGTGGGTGTGGGAACCAAATTTGGGTGTTATGCCAGAGCAGTACATGTTCTAACCACTGAGCTCTCTCACCAGCTCTGACATTTATTTTTTTATTTATTTGTTGCCGGGGAGAGTGCCACGTTGCATGTGTAGAAGTCAGAGGACTACTTGCAGGAGTCAGTCCTCACCTTTATCTCCTGATCCATCTCACCTATTTTATTTATTGCTCGACAAGGTCTCCTGTCCCACTCGGACCCCGAATTCCTCTGTTCCTCCTGCCTCTATCTTCTAGGTATTGAAATTACAGGCATGCACCACCAGGGCCAGCAGGCAGTTTGCTTTGTTCTCACTGTCCATATGGGTAAACTGAGTCAGAGAGACGTGGATACATGGTGGCAAGGAGCAGCTTCTAGAAATGCTGCTTTTTCATGCATAGCCTTTGTGAAAGAGTAAAGTAGAGCAGCAAGGTGGAAAAGATGCCACCTGTGCCTTTGCAATGACACCTCAAAGTGTAGCCTTTCGCNGCTCTTTCTTTGCGTAACCCTGATGCATTGCAGGGTGAGCCTCGCTTGTCCTATATACTTGGGGCCAGAGTGTTTGAGATTCTCAGTGTCTTCGGATTGAGGAATATTTGCATATGTGTATTAAGAAATTTCAGGAGGGGACCCGTGTCTGAATTAGACTTCATTTACGTTTCATATTTACCTTTTATTCTCTGAAAGTGATTTTGTACGGTATTTCTAGTGTACTTGAATTTTAACTGCATTCTGATGGGAGCTTAGGCGTGGAATTTTCCAAATGTGGCTTCATGTCCATACTTACAATTTTTCAGATTTTCAGATTTTGGGTTTCTGTATTAAGGATACTCAACCTATGTGTCTATACATACCAGTTTCCTATAGATGAAAACATTGCAGTGTTGTTTTACTCTTGAAAGCAGTGCTCTGGTTTATAACCNGGAGCATATGCCATGCCTGCCATGGGGCAAGTACTAGCTAAAGGGTAAGCCCCCAGAAGTGGAATTGTTGTATCAAAGGGTCAGTGCCTTTGTAACCTCAACAGAAAAGGCCACATGACCCTCCACGAAGATGGTACACTACTTTACACTCCCTCCAGTACTGTGCAAGACAGATTTCCCCATAGCCTCAGCAAGGCTGTATTGTTAGGCTGGGGATTTTTGTCCATCTGATCAGGTATGAAGTGGTGTCTCAGTGTGGTTTTAATTTAAATTTCTCTTCCNGGTAAAGCTGAGCATCGTTTTCAATGCCTAAGAGCTGTCTGTGTTTCCTTTTTCTGTGAACTGTCTGTTTGTACGCTTTACCCATTTTTGTNCCGAGCTTTGATCTTTCATCTAAGTTCTAGGAGCTTTTTACATTGTGGTAAGATGAACCATTTGACTGAGAACTGAAAACATTTTCCCCAGGTGGTTATTTGATGCCTTTCCTTTCTTTTCTTGTGTGTGTGTGTGTGTGTGTGTGTGTGTGTGTGTGTGTGTGTGTGTGTATCTGTCTCTCCCTGTGTGTCTGTCCGGTTCTCTCCGCTGTCTCTCCCACCACATGCCCCTCCCTTTCTTTCTCTTTCAGCAGGACTGGGGCTCAAGCATCCATACTCAACCTCTGACCCACATCCCCACCCCCATTTGCCTCTTGATTTTGTTCCCTGTAATTTTTCTCATGTCCATATTCTGGATTTATATAGAACGGAAAAGATCTGAAGTAATGTGGGACTGTCAGCACAGAAACCCATAGAATGTTGGTATTGGGAAGGGGTCAGGGGTCAGCCAGGCCACAGGTTACAAATTGGTGGCTTGTGGTTGGAGTTTTCCTGTAGCTGTGTTTTCTTTGGCTTATTTAGTGTTGGCCTATGCAATGTCTACACTCTTTAAATTAGTCTCCAGTATTGTAAAATCAGATGATCTCTTTGCTTTAAAAGTACCGGGAATTGGCCTACCCTGGGCTGTACCTCTCCTGTGACCACAGTGGGAAAGAAGCAGCTTCCCCTCTCATCCCCACCCTGAACACAAGCTCAGTCCTCCACCCCTCCCTTCTGGACCTGTAAAACAGACAATGCCCATCATTCAGCATTCATTTATCTCCGTTTAACTGTGTTTCTCTTTACGATGATGAAAAGGAGGTGGCTCTTTTGTGAACTTATTTCTTTCTCAAAGTAGACATGTGACAGACAGGCCAAGATGGAGATGTGGAAAGAAAACNAGGTAAGAGCATATTTCCTGGTTGAAATGCAGCACATTGGCTGTTTCCCGCAGCAGATNTCCATGNGGGGAGTGTGCACTTAACACGCCAGGACCACTCTCCTTGCTGGTCCCTGGAGACACTTTGCTGTGACTCTTGACCATTCACTTCACTGATTTAATAGCCTAAAGACGTTACCCTTCTAGAAACATACACTGGCAGTACTGTCCTTCGTGAGAGCAGTGGTCCACAAGGACCTGTCTAACTTGGATAATAAGAGCAGTGTGATTTTTTTTTTAAACAATTCTTTTTTTAAAAGATTTATTTTAAAAATTTTTTGTGTATGAGTATTTGCTTGCATGTATGTGCACCACATATGTGCAGTACCCACACAGGTCAGATGCAGGCATTGGATCCTCTGGAACTAGAGTTAGAGATAGTTATCAGCCACCATGTAGGTGCTTGGAACCAAACCTGGGTCCCTTAAAAAGAGCAACGAGTCCTCTTAACCTCGGAGCCATCTCTAACCCCAGACGCTGTTTTAGATGTGTTTGTGAGCAACTGAGTGTAAAAGACTTTTAAGAAAAAAATCAGGTATGAG
This sequence comes from Neotoma lepida, assembly GCA_001675575.1. NCBI lineage: Eukaryota > Metazoa > Chordata > Mammalia > Rodentia > Cricetidae > Neotoma > Neotoma lepida. The sequence goes on along the minus strand of LZPO01066328.1, from coordinate 168,190 downwards.
TTTGTTTGAGCAAAGTTCCAGTTTCCGTAGCTCTATAGAAAGTAGGAGTCAGACCATTTTTTTTTCTTCCTCTAATCAAACAGGAAGTAGATAAGGAAGAAAGCAGAGGTGATATGTGACTCAGTGTACCTTTGGAGAATCTGGGTGTGATGTTGTTCTTCACGATTGTAGGAGGACAACTCAAAGGAGCNACATATTGCCGGTGATGAAGCCAAGGATGGCATGGGGTGGGGTTAACCTTGAGGTAGCATTTGGAGGCTGGGCTGGCCTCTAGAAACTAGAAGTGCTGGGAAATGTCCACATCCCTGCAACCACCTTCCTTGCCCACCTCTTGAGATGATTCTAAGGGTGGGTTACGTAGCACGATGCTCCTTGAAGAATTCTGAGGTGGTGAACAAGAGATGCAGAACACAGGTCAAATCCTGAAAGGACTTGAGACTTGTTCCTGCAGCCAGTTCATCAGGCTCTGTCTGTCCCCTTTGTTCCACTCCCATCCTGGGGCAGAGCCCTGGTCCATGTCCACCGTCTGGAGACCTACAGCTACTGACTGATGGCTGTCTTCCTGCCACCCTTGTGACTCTGTGGCCAGAAGTGGATCTTTGTAAGTCTTCTGGGGCTTCCTGCTGCCTTAAGGAAGTCCACAGAGTTCACTGTGGTCTATAAAGGCCTCTGTTGGTTCCCACCATGCAGCCCCCACCTCTGACCCCAGCCTGAGTCTACTTAAGCATTCATTATGCCTGGCTGCTGCCATTCTGTTGTGTTTTAGTTATGATAAATCACACAATAAAATTTCTCATCTTAGTTATTTTTAAGTAAACAGGTTGGTAATGTTAAGTACGTTCACAGCTTGTTCAGCCGATCTACATGAATATCTCAAATAATCTGAAGCTATAGCCATTACCGCTCCCCATTTCTTCTCTTTCTGCCCTGAGTGACGGCCATTCTCCTTTCTGTCTGTAAGAATTTGACAGTCCTAGGGAGCCTGTACCAGTGACTGGCTTATTTCACCTAACATAATGTCAGTGTTAAAGCATGTGTCTGGATTTCCTTTCTTTGAAGACTGAGAAATATTTCAGTGTGTGTACACACCACATTTTGTCTGTCTATTCAATGTCCATTGATGGACACTTGAATTCTTTCTACTTTTTTTTTGCCATCCTGAATTACCACTTTGCACATGTATGTACAAATAGTACTAATGTCTTTGCATTGGGGAATATTTGCATATATGTAGCAAGAAATATCAGGGTGGCGAGGGGAACCCATGTCTGAACTAGATTTCATTTATGTTTCGTATTTACTTTTCATCCACTGAAAGTGATTTAGTACAGTATTTCTAGTGTTGTTTTCTTTGTGTGTGGATGGGTATGTATTGGTGGGTGGGTGTGAATATCAGTGTGCCTTGGGGTCGTCAGAGGTCAGCTTTGGATATCATTCTTCAGGAGCTTGAGACAGAGTCTGCTCTTGGCATGGAACTTGCCAAGTGGGTTTGATTAGCTGACCTAGGAATCTGGCTCTTTGTACTCCCTGGTGCTAGGAGTTTTTCATGTAGGTTCCGAGGGTGGAACTCAAGTCCTTATGCCGGAAATACTTTGCCAACTGAGCCATTTCTCCAGCCCTGAAATCCTGTTTTCCATTCTTTTGAATTTATACTCAATAGTAATGCTGGGACCTATACTAATTATTATTTTAAATTTTCTGAGGAACTACCATACCAATTTTCTGTAGTGGCTGCACTGAGTTACATTCCCACCAACNAAGCACATGGTTCCAATTTCTTCACGTCCCCAGCCACACATTTTATTTTCTTTAATTGTAGCTATCCTAGTGGGGAGGTCGTTGTGATGTGCATTTCCCTGATGCTCAGTGATGTCAGACACCATTTCGTAGGACTGCAAGCGTGCATATACAACCACACTGGTCTTATTTCACTAATTTTAGACTACNCTCACTTGATTGAATGTGGAGCCCAGTTTCCCTAATGGTGATTTTGATGATGAAACTTTGTATGTGCCTAGTTCTTCTGGAGCTCCAAAATATGCCCTAGTTTTGTCCCCCTTGCCCCTCATTTATGAAGGAAGAAGAGAAACAGAACCTAGTCCTACAGGTGGTAGAACAGAGACTCTCTCTCTCCCCTCCCCCATTTCTCCCTCCCTCCCCCTCTCCCTGTTTTCCTCTGTGGGTGGATGGACACTTCCTCTCATCCCTTCTCCATCCTTGGCTGCGTTCTCTGCCTCCCTGTCTCTCCTGCTGCCTGGATTGGATTCTGTGGTTCCTCAGCTGGATCCTGGGGTGACTTCCTGACAGTGTCCTTACCTGTAGGTCTGTTCCTGTTCACTGCTTCTCAGCACATTTTCCGCAGTACAAGTTTCACCACTTGGCTGTTTAATTCAAGCTCTTGGATGTTTCTCCACTTCCTTCAGGATAAAGACCACACCACTTCAGTGGCACAGAGGCTGTCCATGGTAGCCCTATCATTCACCCTTATCTTGAGCACCTTTCCTGAGCCCTAGGCCTGGAGTGTCCATATAATGTGCCTGTGCCCAGATTTCCATAACTTCCTGGTCTTCCTGGCCAATAAGACCCAGTACCTGTACCCCAGCTGCAGCCCACCCTTGCCTGCCNTAGCCACTGCCTGCCTTAGCCACTGCCTGCCTCTTGGCAGTGGGCCTGGCTATAGTGTAACTTTTCCCTTTTTCAACCCCCAGTTGGATTTGGCTTCCAAGGGCAGAGACTTAACATTAACCCAATGCCTTTCACAAAGTAGGTATTTGTAAAGAGGCAAAGGGAGATGGAAAAGGAAAGTGTGAGATTTCTAGATCTTGTCTCTGTCCTATACACTGCCCTCTGTCACGTTCTCCCAGTCCAGTGTGGCTGGAGTGAGCAGGAACTCCCATAGTGACCTAGTTCAGCACTGCTTCTGTCTCCGGCCACGGTGAAACAAACTGACCCTGGCCTACCTTCTGGTAAATGCATCCCAGCAGANATGACTCATATGTGTGTGACTCAGGCTCAGCCGCACAGCTGGAAGGGCAGCCAGCACGTCTGCAGGGGAGGGCAGGCACAGAGCCGGAGCCCCAGGCAAGCGTATGCTAGCCAGCCTCCTACAACCCTGTGTCTGCTCACTGGAGCAAGGCTGTAAGCTGTCCTTTCTCAGCTGGCATGGCAGCACTGGGTTCTGGTCAGGAGGCTGAGGTAGNAGGATTTCCACAAGGTAGAGGTCTACATAGTAAGGCCCTATCTGTAAAAACAAATAATTCTGCCTGATTTAATAATTTTATACAATAACAGTGACAAAGTATCTGACGAAAGCAGGTTAAAGAAGAGAGGGTCTGTTTGAGCTCACAGTTTCAGAGTGCAGCCTATCGTGGTGGGGAGGGCATGGTTCACAGCCGCTGGTTACATTGTATCCACAGTTAGGAAACACGGAGGGATAGGCTCAGCCCTCTCTCTCCTTTTATTGAGTTCCTTGGGGGTGGTGCCATCCACATACAGGGAAGGTTTTCCCTCTTTAGTTAAATATTTCTGGGAACACTTTCAGAGATGGATCCAGAAGTATGTTTCCATGGTGATTCAAAATTCAGGCAGGTTGTCNGAATCATCCCACCATGTTACAGGAGCTCTTATCTTTACTTCAGACAATAGAAACCTGAGGCACCAAAAGAGACCTTATAGACAGAGGAGCCTCACAATGAGTGACATAGGAAGGACAGAACTATGACATAGGGGAGGAAATTGAGGCCCAAAGAGGTTAGTCATTTACCTAGAGACACATGGCCAGGCAGCGATGGGCCCGTGCTCCAGAACCATGAATTCGTCATGATATGGACTTGGTTCTCTGTGGTCCTCCCAATGGCTGCGTCCCAAGGACCAAGTCCAGAGATAAGGCAGGATGCTGGGACAGAAGGTTTCTTCTGAACCTGGGGTGCAGCAGATGGGGAACACTGAGAGAATGGTGTGTTTTCCATCTATTTCCCCTTTGGGGTCGCAGATCATCTCCTCACCTGGGGGATGCTGACAAGATCCTTTTTACCTCACAGACAGCGAGACAGTCCACTACCACTATGGCCCAAAGGACCTGGTCACCATCTTGTTCTACGTCTTCATCACCATCATCTTGCATGCTGTGGTCCAAGAGTACATCTTAGACGTAAGTGACGAGTTTGGATGCTGTGGTCAGAAGCTGGGAGGTTCNTTAGGATGGTGAGCCTTACCTTGAAGAAAACCACAGCTCCGATTCATTCTCTCCCCCCTAGCTTAGCACCTTAGTCCAGAGGCTAGACTCCTTCACCAGTCTGTTTCTGTCCTGTCTCTCAGATTTCTTTAGTTCACATGCCGGGCAGCAGCTCATAAGGGAGAAAGCTGTCTGAGAGACACCATGAGCATATTCTCGGGGTCTTTCAAACACAGCNTGACTGGAAGATGTTTTCTTTCCGTAGAAGCTAACAGCCTTAACACCTACTGCTTTCTCAAAGTGCTTACCGAAAACTCAGCACCATAGGCATGCAGTAGGCTTGTGCTAAATAGCTTGGGTTGTAAGGAGTTTGAAATACTCTTTTGTAAAGGGGAAACANGAGAGCGTGTAATCTGCTAGGTATCCACATGCTCGCGTGTGTAATCTGTTCNATAGCTGCATGCTCATATATTAACATGTGGAGTTTCCTNTCTTCTTTAGAAAATCAGCAAACGGCTTCATCTCTCCAAGGTCAAACACAGCAAGTTCAATGAATCTGGACAGCTGGTCGTCTTTCATCTCAGCTCCGTGGTATGGTGCCTCTACGTGGCGGGAACGGTGAGTAATCCTCGTGACTGCTCAAGAGTGAAAGTCAAGCCACCAAGCGTGCTCTCCATGGCTGACGAAATGACTATCAAGGGCTTACAGGGAAGAAAAAGAGCTAGGAACAGGTGCCTCAGAATTGAAACTCGTTTTGCATTCTCCTGGTATTGTAGGGAGTGGCTAGATTAATTAGNATAGATGCCACTGAATGAAGTCATCTTCTTTTACAACAGTGAGCACTTTTTACAGTTTTTACCCATATTACATGATACCAGGTATCCACATGGCTCTATATTGTTTTATCAGCCCTGTCTTCAAACGGTGTCTCACAAGGTAATTTTCCCCCCAGTACTGGGCCTTATACATGCTAGGTAAATGCTCTTCCCGTGAGCTACATTCCCACTCACAAGATAAATTCATATTNATTCANTACCCCTGATGTTGACTTAAGGGTCCCAAGTTCAGTTTTTCCAGTGTGTCCACAGCCATGTACTTCCAAAATGGTAAGCATGGATGCATGGCTTGGCCTCGGAGGCCTGCCTCTATTTGCGTCGCTCTGACAGAATACCTGAGACAAACCACTGGAAGGAGGGAAGACTCATGCTGGCTCANGGTCTCAGTGCTCTCCNTCGGTGGTGTCTGAGACCACTGCTTTGAGCCTGAGGAAAAGTGAACTACTGTATGGATCATGTGAAACAAAGTGGCTTGCCTCACAGTGGACAGGAAGAGAGACGCAGAGAGGAAGGAACCAGGGTCAATGTACCCCCTTAAAGGGCATTTCCCAGTGACCTACTTCCTCCAGCTAGGTCCNACCTCCTAGTTCCTACCACCACCCAACAAACAGTACCACAATCGATGCCACACCATCCAGTCACTTCTCCAAAGCCCAGCCCTGAGCATTGTATTGGGAACCAAGCCATAAATACACGAGTTTTGGGGGTGTACCTCAGGTCTAACCAATTAACAAAGGCCAGCATTACCCATCTGCACATCNGATCCTCTGATATAGAAAAAAAATTCCTTCANACAAGGANTCTGNACTGTCGTTCAGGGTTCACTATAAGGNGACCCCGCCTGCCTGTTTTACTGTCCTGTTAGCAGCCATTCTCATCTGGAGCAGCTGTTTGTCTATAACTAGGTCCCAGCAGAAATCTAGGCCTGGGTTTTGGAAANTGCATCAGTTCTCTGACCTCAGAGAGTCTTCCCTGCTCTACTGCCTCCCCTCTGCTCTCCCTGACAGAGATGGCCTTCCCATCATAAGGAACCCTGTCTCCAGAGCTGAACGCGGACTGACTGCNTAGACTCAAAGCAGGAGGCAACATGTCCCTGTTGTGTATGTTGCTTTGATTCCCTTTATCAGTTCATCTCAGAAGACTTTCTGAGCCGCACACTCGGAATTTTAAATGAGAGACCAAAGACTTCCTTCCTCTCAGAGGGGGGCTCCAACATTCCTACTCCCAGGGGACAGTTACAGTGCACCAACAGGATCTCAGGCCTCTCCCAGCTTCCTGACGTTGAGTTCATGCCCACCTCTTAGAGGCCTTAGCTGCTTGAGGCGAAAGGGCCTCAGAATACTAAGGACATTGTACTGTTTGGGGGNAGCATTGCCTCATCTCTGAAGCNCTTCTGGCCTTGCACCCTCACTGTAACATCCCACCCCAGNTGTGACCAGACTCAGAGTCTTCTGGGGAACTTCCCAGGTGTTTTATCTTGTGGAGAGCCCATTCCCCACTCAACATANTCAGTAAGACACGGAGACCAGGGAACCACGCAGGCTCCTAGCTTGACTCCCTGCACTCACCTCCTCTGTCCCAGCCATCTGTCTGGGAGGAAAGACGCTGTAGAGTATGAGTAGTCATTTTGTAAAGGGAGCAAAAACACCTGGTTTTCAAATCACAGTTTTCTGTCGCAAAGGAAATCTGTCAGGATTCGTCTCTTTCCTTCACTTCACAAAGTCAGCAGATCCTGCCTGCTCTGCCTTCAAAATTCTGAGATTCTCAACTCTGCTTTCCTTATGTATCACTCCCCCAAGTCCTGTTGGGCCCCCACTTAAGTCAGATGTTAGTCATGTGCCCCTGGCATCCCTAGTAGGGGTCAGAGATGCTCTTTTCTTTCAGTTCAGAGGACAGCCTCACAGGGAAGCTCATCGGGCTCCAGCTGTCATTAGTGTAAAGGATGCATAACCCAGGCCCCCTCCACCTTTTGCCTACACTGCTGATTTCTTCCCTTCCTNGGGAGTGCGCTTCCATTCTGGGCCCTCCCTCAGCCCATTATACACTCAGCCAGATGGATCTCTTTAAAGCACGAGCTACATCATGTGTTCTCCTGCTTAAAATAAGCTCCCCTCACAGCTGCAGTCAAATTGTTTTCTCCTCCTTGCTTGTGTGACCTGGGTCCTGTAACCTCGCTGGTGACNTCAGCATGGACTCTCACTCTACACTCAACTCTGCTCCTCCGGTTCTGCGGCTGGAGTGCTCTGTCCACAGACATCATGTGGCCGGCCCTTTCCTGCCATCTATCCTCCTCCTAAGTGTCACTTCCTCCGAACACCCTCCCCATTTGCATTTCCCACACCATGCCTGCTATTGGTGTTTTTACTGCTTCACGTGTGTGTTCTGCNTGTCTGACTCAAGCTGCCTGCTAGCAGGCACCATGCTCACTGCTGCACCCTTAGTGCAGTCCCTGGCACACGCTAAGACAAATGACACTGAGGACGCCTGAGTCTAGGTAGCGGCTGGCCGTGTTATGTCTAAATTCTGCTAGTTTTGTGGGTCTTGTTTGAACACCAGAAGCATGCTGAGGCCTTGCATTGGTAGATGTCTAGAATCTGAAGAGAGCCAAGTGTCTCCCTGAGCCACCTGTCGAGGCCCTGGTTTGGGCTGGAAGGGGTTACAGTGCTTGCTGTGTTGCATGCGACCCCGGAACTCAGATGCCTTGGCATGCCTGAACTCGGAGGCAGCCAGCCCCAGCCCTCCTTTATCCTCCCTCAGACAGCTGCCTAGACAGGGCTGGAAAGGGCTCCTCACAGAGTGTGAGTCACTTTTCCTTTGACTCTCAGCTCCACCTTCTCCCGTCCCAGTGGACTGGACATTTGCAAGCAGGCAGCATTTTTCTGAGTTTTTTTGGCTTGTTGGCTTCAAAGTCCTGACCTCTCTGTCTCCTAAGTGAAGAGGCCAATCAAGCAGTTCCCGTGTAAACACGCAAGCCCATCCAGGCCTTGGGTCTCTGGGGTGCCACGAATCCTGGCCTATCTTTTTGGTAGAAATGCCCCCCCAACACACACACACACACACACACACACACACACCACACACCACACACACATACAGCATACATGGCCGCCTAGTCCAGGAAGTCCCATTCTTCTTGTTAAATACATAGCTGCTTCCTCTAGGAAGGGGCCATCTCACCCTTCAGGGTTTCCTGGAATGAGGCAGTGTGGCTCATCAGGTGTCACTGCCTGAGGACCAAGAGCTGACAAAGGCACATGTATGAGTAACTTAAAGGGAGTGAGACAGAGAGCAGTGGTGCAGGTATGTCNAAGCTCACTGCTACCACACACCACCACCCCAGTGCCCAGAGCCCCGTACCTCCGTGCCTCACTGTGTGTGACCGAGGCAAGAGGGAGGTAAAGGTGGGCAGAGATTATAGTTGAGACGGTAAGGGTTAGGGTGAGACCTTGTCCTTCCAATCTAGGTTGCTGTGTCTACACTAGTATGGGTATCTGATTGTCCCTGTCACTTAGGTCACCTCACTCACTGTGCTCCTGGAGGCCCGGGGATGTAGCTCAGGACTGTGGATGGTACTCAGAATGCATGGTGTAGGTGAGAGGGCGTTAGTGACTTGAGGGCAGGTGAATCAACCCTCCCTGGAAACACAGCTTACAGCTCTAGGAACACTAGCTTTGGGTGATGTCCCTAGCTCTATAGATGTTCTCATTCTCCGGCTCAGATTGCAGCTNGGCTACTGGAAAATCCTCATCTCAGGAGATCTTTCCCATCTCTTTCTTCATTTCTCTTTTTTTCCCTCTTCTTCAGAAAGCATTCATCATTTATTCACTCTTTCATTCCGTCAACTAATGTTCTTATTGGACTTTTGCTCAGTGTGGATTGTTTTCTCCTGTGTCTTGTAATCTTATGTTAAAGATTCATCTTGCCTGTCTTTAGGGATGCTGTAGGCCTTTGGCTGGGGGGAATGTCTTAGTTAGGATTTCTATTGCTCTGATAAAACACCATAATCAGAAGCAACTTTGGAAGGGAAAGGTTTACGATCTTACAGTTTGTTGTCCATCATCCAGGGAAGTCAGGGTCACAGTGTACCCAGTTAGGGAGCAGAGCAAGATGAACACTAGTTGGTATCAGCTCTCTTTCTTTCTCCTTTTTATTCTGCCTGGGACCCCAGCCCATGTGATGGCGACACCCACAGAATGAGTCTTCCCTCATTAGCCTAATTTAGAAACTTCCTTGTAGACAGGAGCAGCTGATTCTAGAACCTGTCAATATTAACCATCACAGTGATGTGAAAAGCTTCAGTCTCCATTGGGTATTGTAATTCTAGTGTATTTAATCCTTTATTATGGAAGCAATTCCCGAGTGTATATATGGCGGATACCACACCAGAGAATGTCACATAAACTCACATTTATTTCCAACAGTAACTCTATACAGTTAGTATTTCACTCTACAGAGGAGCCTGGGGAGACTGGTAAACTACCAGGCTGTTTCAGTAGATGTAGTTACTGTCAGGTCCATCTTCAGACACAGGTCACCAGACCCCAGAGCATGGCATGTCCCTTCACAGTTGGACAAGTGCCAGTGTGTCCTACACACTGGGGTCCTTTGTTTCCAAAAGCTGCTTATTCCTCATGGTAGTTGATGGAGACCAGGTGCATCCCTGGTCCCTGGACCAGTCACAGGTCCCAGACTGTCACATGGCCACATCTCTAAATGCTGTCTCTTCTCACCCATCATAGGAAGGATACATAACAAACCTGCGAAGCCTCTGGGAAGATTATCCGCACGTGTTCCTCTCGTGAGTATTTGTGGGACCCACTAAAGCCATTGAGGACCAGGTCAAGACCTGAACCTGTAGAGTATGGGGTTGCGAGCAGTAGGTCTCCGCTCGAGGCATTATCTGTATTAGCTCCATNCGTAGAGGTACCTAGTCTGCCTGCAACACATGCAAACAGAACTCTTCATTAGGGCCTCTGGCTTTGTGTCATATTGGAGACCCCGTAAATTCATAGCACATCTTCCAACTCATATTCGTGTTCCTGTTTGTGATTCTGCTAAGACCTGGGCCTGTCTCCCTCTGGAGGCCACCCTGTGTCCCCAAGGCTTCTCAGAGAAACCATAGGAAAGGGTGTGGAGCTGAAAAACTTAGAGCCTCTCTATTGTTGCATTCAGTGGTTGCCATGCCCANGCAGTGTGCTGTAATCGGCTTCCCCTCAGCTTTTCCTTCTCTGGGTTGAAGAAATGAGTTTGGTCACTCCTGGTTCCTCCCGTGGACTTACTGTGGACCTTTAAGTGATCTTATCTGTGGTGCTGTGGGTGTGGTGGTCTCTGCTTGCCTCCCTCCCTCCTTCCTTTGCTCCTGGTCCTGCTGGTCAGCCACAGCCTTGGCTTAGGCCTTTCCTTGTGTTCTTGGCAAGTGCCCTGGGGATGTTCTTGGTCCCACATGTGTTGCTTAACTCCCTCATCTCCAGCTTCCAGGTGAAGTTTTTCTACTTGTGTCAGCTGGCCTACTGGCTGCACTCACTACCTGAGCTTTACTTCCAGAAGGTACGGAAGGTGAGTATTCCCTTCTGCTGTCCCCTTCTGCTGCCCTCTTCCCTACAGCCCTTGTTTCCCCCGGTGACCTTGCCTTTCCCTTTCTCTGGAACCATGACATGTTGGCTAATGATGGAGTTAGCTCTTGTGGGAATACCACACAGACTCCCAAGACAGCAGTGTCAGCCTCTTGAGTCCTCCACCAGATGAGTGGCCATTGGCAAAATCATCTAATCTAGATACTGGATGGAGAACATCTTGCCATCCCCAGTCCTTTTTGTAGTTTTCCTTAGGGTAATGCTGACAACCCTCTTCCAGTTCCCATGTCTTCTTTCCCAACCCAGACCTACCTTCTGGCACCAGGCTTGAAGCTCTTGCCTCATCCTTCTTGTCACTAGCCCAGTGTATGGTGTTCTGATGTGACATGGGACTGTGGGGGTAGGGAGACCTGGCCCTTTCTTTTTT
>LZPO01066328.1:138513-157170 GCA_001675575.1 Neotoma lepida | reverse complement strand
TTGGTTTTTCGAGACAGGGTTTCTCTGTGTAGTTTTGGAGCCTGTCCTGGATCTCCCTCTGTAGACCAGGCTGGCCTCGAACTCACAGAGATCCACCTGGCTCTGCCTCCCGAGTGCTGGGATTAAAGGCGTGCGCCACCACTGCCAGGCTGACCTGGCCCTTTCTTGTTCCCCTCACATATCCCCTCAGTCCTCGGCATATTCATGTAGAGAATGAGCGTGCTCACCCGCTGCCCCTCTCTTTTCCAGGAAGAAATCCCCCGGCAGCTGCAGTACATTTGCCTATACCTCCTTCACATCGCTGGGGCATACCTCTTAAAGTGAGTGACAGCAGAGCCAGCCCCATTTCCTTGACCGTTCACACCCCTGTGTCTGTCCACATGAACTCTCAGTTAGCAATCGTTTAGTAGATACCACCTGTTTGAGGANTCCCATGGTGAGACTTTGGAATACAGAACGTAGTGCAAGATTCTCTTATCTTGAGTGGTTCATTCTCCTCCTGGTTGGAAAGACAGTTACAAGAAAGACAGGTGTGATGCACTCTGAGATTGGTATGCACCATTAGCCATGAGAACCCAGAGCTCAGCCTGAAGCAGAGCCAAGGAAGACTTCCAGTGAAGCTGTCCTTTGAACTATGGCTTTGCAGCCACAGACTAGTCTCCTGCCCCATGGCGTCCAAATGCTGCTGGAGCATATANCCCGAGAGTTCATTTCAGTTTGGCTTGTAATGAAATAGAGAGCAGCTGGCTGGGTGGTTGTTCTAGAAGTGGGAAGAGTCCCTGCGTGAGAGCATGAGTATCTCTTACGGACAGTATATTGATGNATGAGCTATGCTATTGGTAACTGGGCTTGCCATGAGCTTTTCATGTACAGAATTGAACCCAAACTTTGTGTAGGCTGTTGTTTGAGAGCTTCTCTGTGGTGCCCAGATGTCCTGGACCCCTGTTTCTGAGGGCCTCACAATAGGCCTCCTGTGAGAATGACTGATGTGGGTGAATAGTGTGCCTGCGAGTGTGTGTGTGTGTGTGTGTGTGTTGGAGTCCTCCAGATGTCAACCTCTGGCTTCCTGTCTCTGGAGGCTGAGGGCTGTGGCAGCTGTCCCAGTTGTGCTCTTGTGACGTTGGATGCTCACAGCTCACAGGCAGAGGGGTTATGGTGACTGGTTTGCTCCCCAGCCGCAGTGTGTGTTGAGCACCACACAGGAGAGAGCTTCCTGCCGCCTCCGATAGTGGGAAGTCAGACGGCAAGAAATCTTCATATGTGTACCCACAAAACTCAACAACCTTGTGCATGATTCTGGCACCGTGAGGATGGAAGGTGCCAGATACCATGACATGTATGAGTCAGGTTCATTGTGGGGACAAGTAAGGGTAGCTAACCTAGATGAAACAGGTCAAAGGCTGAGAAGTCAGTCCAGGAAACTNCCTGAAGGTGTAGTGGCTCAATTGTCACAAAGGATAAGGCNTAGTCCCCACGCCCCCACCCCCTAAGAAGTGGAAAACAGAACCCAGTCACAGGCACAGGGTGTGTGACTGTGGGCCAGTGCTACTGCTCTGAGGCATCTTGCAGGGAAGGTAAGGCTCATGTTTTTCCCCAGCCTGAGTCGCCTGGGCCTGATCTTGCTGCTGCTGCAGTACTCGACTGAGTTCCTTTTCCACATGGCTCGACTCTTCTACTTCGCCGATGAGAACAATGAGAGGCTGTAAGTGGGTTGCTGGGCACTGGCCTGTCCAGAGACNTCTGGGGTGGGACCTGGGCATCTCCTGTGGTATGAATGGTTGGAGGCTCCTTTGGGTGTCAGCTGCCCCCCCCACCCCGTGTGTCAGGCAGCACCCTATGTTTATTCATGTTCTAGAACTTCTGGAAATCTCACCTTCCTGGGTCCTCTTTGATTCCCTGTCCCATTCTGGGTTACTTCTGGAGAAGGGGGTGAAGGTCCCTTGAGGGGCCGTCAAAGCTGACATTCCTTTTCTGCCCCTGTGAGCAGGTTTAATGCCTGGGCTGCTGTGTTTGGGGTCACACGCCTCTTCATCCTCACTCTCGCTGTGTTGGCCATTGGCTTTGGATTGGCTCGGGTGGAAAACCAGGTGTTTGACCCCGAGAAAGGGAACTTTAACACCTTGCCTTGCAGGTGAGTTGGCAGAAGCCTGAGGTGGTGAATTGGGGCTCTCTGAGCACTGCCAGGTNCCTCTTGAACGAGGCACATCTTCCCAGAAGGTCAGGGAAGAGAAGAGCCTTGAGGCTCCCACACAGTGACATTTGGAGCAAGTCTATTGATGTCAGTCNCCTGCTCCCATCAAACATTCTTCTCAGCTTTGCTGAGCTCAGACTGCAGTGAAGACCCCAGTNCAAATGCAGTGCGGACCCCTCACTCCTGTTCAGTGCATCATGGTGCAGAGGACATTTCTCATCCAGGCTAGGTTGATCATGACACCCTCATGAGACTTTGGAGCTTTGGCCTCCGTGTCTTGGTCTGTGGCCTTCCCTAGCATCAAGGAAGGCAGCCAGGAAGCTATGTGATCCATGAAGCTAGAGGCATTAGAGTGCATGCAGTCTGTGTGGGNTTGTTCCACTGGTATATGACACGCTAGAAGAGAATTATTTCCGCACGCTCATAATTTAGTTCATTTGAATGTTACCAACATATGTAGAGCTTATATTGCCCTTCCCGTGGGCCATGCCTATGNGAGAGATACAGCTGTCATCTGTAGGTGTAGGATGAGTATGATTGTGGGGGTGAGGGTGCAGCGGCACCATCCTCCCATTCCCCTGAGGGCCTTCACCTCACATTGCTGAAGCGTGCTGGAGCTGAGACGGGCTGAAGCACACAGCCTTCCTGGTGCTGGTGGCTGTGAGGAGAGCGGGCCACAGGAGCTCCCCCACACCTCCTTCTGCAGGCTGGAGATCTGAACCTCACCCTCAGATCCATTTCTCCTTGTCTGCAGGCTCAGCATGCTGCTGCTGGTGTGTGTTGTCCAGGCCTGGCACATGTGGCGCTTCATCCACTCCCAGCTGCGCCACTGGCGGGAATACTGGAAGGAACAGAGTGCCAAGCGCAGAGTCCCAGCTGCCCCCAGGCTTCCAGCCAGGCCCATCAAGAGGGAACCTGGTGAGTGCCAGGGCTGTGGCAGAGAGCCAGTGGGTGGGGTCTGTCTGGGATGGGTGAAGAAGAGTTGGGACCTGGCTCTTAGCTATTCCACAGACTAGTCCTTCTGGCTCCTCCTTCTAGATACTTCTCCTTGGGCCTGGGGCNCGATGACCAGCATGTAGCTGGGCATGAGCCAGAGACTCAACATGAGCAGGCTGGCCATAACAGAGCCTTGAGCCCTGGCCACCATGCTTCAGGGCAGCAGTGGGTGGGGACTTCTGGAAGGAAGTATGTCCTCTGGGTGGCTTCTGGCATCCAGCCAAGTTCTGCTGCCGTTGCTATTGCTGTCATCCATGCCCTGTGCTGCACAGTGACTGTGTCCTCACCTGCCCTTGTGCTCTACATCTTGGCCTGCCCCTGCCTTCCAGGCGGTTGGCTTCCCATCTCTCTTCAGGAATGACTCACAGTGGCACAGTGTTAAGGATGAGCAGCAGGGATGGGACACCCCCATCTCCTTTGGNTCCTGAGCATCCTCNAGTGGTCCCCTAAACCCACAGGTCCTCAGACATCCCAGCCCTAATCTACTGCCCAGCCTGGGGNCCTGTCTGCATGCCTGTTTTCTGACTCACCTGCATTTTTCCAGGCAGCTGCCTGCCTGGCAAGAGCTTGTGTGTTTGTGGGCAGCTGGGCGTGAGGAGGCCTGAGGGTCGGGGGTTAGGAGGAGATGTTTCTGTGTGGCTGCAACTTGCCGAGTTTGTGGAGATACTTTTCTCAATAAAAATTGCACAGTTCTACAAAAGGAGTGTCGGGCTTTATCCCTGAAGCATCTTGTTCCCCATCTCTCTTCCTCGTCATCATTCCCATGCTGAGACCTATTGGTCCTCTGCGGGGCTGAGGGATTGAGGACACTAGAGGAGGTAAGAGATTGAAGCCAGCAGTGTTCAGACGTCAGTGTAGGCTGCTACCTATTCTTCTGTTTCTGTGTGTCACCCCAGATGCCCTCCACTAAAANGTAGTCAAAGACCAAGCACTCATCAAAGCAAAGCCGCTCATCAAAGGCACTAGGACAGGCAGCAACCCGCCCTGAACTGTCTGCTGGCTTCCATTGGCTACAGCCTGGTTCCTCCCTGGATGGTCTGCACGCAACAAGGCCATCTCCCCAGCCATCAGACACCACCACCCTCTCTGCCTCCATTTCCTACCTCAACCTTAGCAGTAACCTCATGTGTGTCTCTCTCCATTCCCAGGTTACCATGAAAATGGAGTGGTGAAAGCAGAGAATGGAACCTCCCCACGGACTAAGAAATTCAAGTCTCCCTAAGGCCAAAGTGCTGAGAACGAGATCCACTGGGAGAGGGCCCAGCAGGGAGGCAAGAAACCCTGGCCTCCAGCTCAGCCTCTCCATCCTCCTAGCCGTGCTCCATCTCCATCAGCAGAAACCTTGGCATCAAAGGGGGAGTTACTCTCTACCTTCTTGGCTTTCTCTTCTTCCATAAACCATTTTCAATAAAGCCAAAAATCTTCCTCTCTTGCTCCCTCGAGCCACCTCATGGCCTCACCTCTGTCCTGTACTGGGTCTTCTCAAAGGCCTAGATTTTCCTAGTCATCTTTCTCGCTCACCTCTTTCTCTTCCTTCATGGCTACTTCTTTTTCTCCTAACTTCCTGACTTTCATGTGCAATTTCTCTGATATTTTACACTGAGAGGGAGCTAAGATTGCAGTCCTGTCCATCAGTCCCAGGACCTGTCAGTCTGGAAGCCTCTTGCCAAGGAGCTTCCCCTAGAGCTGGTGGCAGATCCTCGGTGGCCTTTGTGCGGATGGGCAGGAAGAGGAAAGACCATCCCTCTCGGATCACAATATTCTTGGTGCTGACTGACAAGATGTAGGACTCTGGTTCTACACGTCCCATCCCAAAGTGGTTTGCTTTGGGACATAGTGACTTAATCCAGAAAGACAGTGTTAATTAACTATTGAGTCCCAGGACTCCAAAGAGCTTCCAGTGCTGCATTTGAATTGGAAACCAGCCTGCCTTCACTCTGGGGGGATGTGCTAAGAAGGACGTGCCTTCCCACTTCTATCGCAAGAGCAAAGCATGTTGAACAGCTGCCTCTTCTGGAAAGGTGGCTTGACGAGAGAGACAGAAGAGTCTATCTGGAACTTTCTCCAGCAGTACTAGCTGATGTACTTCCTCAACCCTTCCACCAGCATCTAAAACCAAACCAAACAGCAGATGCAAACCTGCCCAAGATATGCCGTTCCCAAGTCCAGAAGCAACCTGGCCCACCGGGGGCCAGACATGCAACCTAGACTTCATCTCTCTAACTGCAGAAACGTGAAGCCTCCAGCCCCATGTGGTCCCCTGGTGTCCCATGGAGGGTCACCTGGCCACCCTTCCTCTGGCCTCACCTGAGTGTTCTTTAAAATTGTGTCATTTGCTGACGTTGTCGAGCACACCTAGAGCCTGATAACGGGATGCCTCAGGGTCACTCTTCCAGCTGTGTGAGCAGACACAGCTGTGTCCACAGGAGTCTGTGGCNTCATTCCCTTCAGTGTTCTTTCTCTTCTCTTCTACCTGAAGATGTGGTCACCAGGTCCTTATGGTACCTTGTGAGGACTTCCAGAAGGGCAGTGGGCTTTAAAGGACCCCTGAACTCTGTGCTGGTATAGGGGAGCAGGTCTTGGTGACAGAGGAATGTTAATGTTACCTGATATGCTGGTCTTCTTCTGACATCATAGTAGAGACCAGAGCTTGAATTTTTACCCATACACAGGGAGATGGGTCTTCATCAAGGGAGCTTCCCTCTCCAAGTCACTAACAATGTATGTAACTTACCAGTATTTGAGAAATTNGGTTCCAAACATCACTGTGGCATTTTTTTTCCCCTCTGTGTCCAGGATAAGGGTACAGAATAGGGATGAGATCCCCTTGGCTGCTTCTGCATGTGCTTGGGAAGCCAGCCAGAATTTTGAAAGTATGTTTCTCCATTCTCTGCCTCTCCTTCCCTGGCTCTTCTCTGGGCAACCCCCACAGAGTTGATCTGGCACTTTTTAGCCAGCGCAGCCCATCTATCCTGGTGGTGTCTTTAATTGAGCACATGCTTATGACACTGCCTAAAGCTAGGTGGAGGTTCAGCCAGTGGTCCCCAAATTCACCTCATCCCGCTAGTCTCGGTGTCCTCCTGGACCCTTCCCAAGCTATGTCACTTGCAGGCCCTTGCCAGCTCTCAGCAAGAGCTTTGTCCCCAGGCTAAGCTGTTGATACTTGTGGTGAGCATGTGATATGTGGTGGTCTTGGAGAAACAGAGGTACAAAAAGCAGCTGATGTCTTGGATCCAGCAGTCCTGTCCCTGTGTGTGGGGGGGGGGTGTTGTTCTTTCCTGGGACACTTGGAAGCCTGACATGATGTGGCTTCATTCCTTAAATGTCTTGCAAGCTTCCCGTGTTGCTAGTTTGTTGGATGTATTACCAGGAATCCAATGGATGGGATTGATGTAGGCTCTTCTAGAACATAAGGGTTTCGTCAGTGGTTAGGAGTTAAGGCAGTGTTCATTTTCAGAGAAAAGGCCTGAGACCAAGGGCAATACCTCATCAACCTCGACTTCAGGGATGTTTGGGGGCTTAGGAGAACTATAGGCTACTTTCTCATCCACCCAGTCTCTCTGGCAATTGATGTTGTAGGAAAGCCAAGACTTTGGTAAGTTGGCACAAATCCTGCTGCCAGAATTACAGTAACTAAATTCCACTTCATCCTGTGAGCATGCAGGCTAGCTTGTTCTAATCTGGGCACTGTGGCCTCATTCAAAGTCTCTCCTGTCCCCGAAGTGCCACAACCCTAGTGAAGGACCTGCCATGCTCCTCCAAGTTGCAGATGCTTAGCAGCGTCCACCAAGACCGGAAGATGCCAATCTCTACCTCAGCAGCCACTGCCTGTCTCTCAGCATTCCTGGGATGCCAGCAGGCATCAGCTGCAGGAGTGGTGGAAGAAGAGTTCCCTGCTGCCAGGTGTCCTGAGCAGAGGTTTGGTGATGGGACAGTTATTTTTACAAGTTGTCCAGGCTTGGGTACCTACACTATGAGTAAGCTNTATGTGCTCCTCCTACAGTCCAGTGGTCCTGGGGAAAAGAGAAGCAGACCAAAGCCAGGAAGGGAGGCTTTCTGCCATTCTAGTCAGCCCTAACCCTGTGTGCCTAAATGGTTGTGGACAGTGCCATCTGACCTGTCTAAAGGTGAACTTAAATCACTTAAATTTAGATGCTACTGACACCATGCTTTTGTGGAATACCTGGGACCATAAGAGCCCTTCAAGGTGGATACCTCCTTCTTAGTCTCCATTGGCATTTTTTACTAAGTGATTAAAAAAAAAAAGTAGGAGCGGAAAGAGTGCATTCTTCAAAAAGTCTACAGTGCTCACTTAGATCCCATGCATCCTTAGAGAAACCCACTGACTCCTTCTGCTAGGGAAGGCCTTCATTTGTATTTGTTTTTAATGGCNTTGAGCCTTCCCAGTTGGGTTTGCAGAAGTCTGCAGTGGGAGGAAGTAGAGGTTCTAGGCATAGTTAACTTTCCCTGCTTAAGGGCCTCCGAGCCTCCAGCAGACAGATTTGCATTCTTGATCTCTGGCCTCTGTTCTTCACTGCTGTGGAATGGACTTAAGTAAGGTCTGTGAGTCAGGACAGTGAGGTGATCCTCCCTCTCCCACAGCCTCCTGAGCTTGCAGCTTCTTTCCTCAAAAGAGGAACAGTATCAACCAACGTCAGACTTTTGGAGGCATCTATAGGATCCCTCTATAGGTTAGCATTAGGAGGATGCTGTCGCCAGCTTCTCACCCTTCACCTTGCTCCTTGTGCAGGTATTAATTCCATCCTGCGCTCTTTGGAAGCGCCGCAGATGAGAAGGAAAGTCATCCGGAGCAGACTGTGCAAACTCTCTGTTCTTGTCCTCAGCAGGTCCTTGTTCTTTTGTGTAAAAAGTGCCTTATATTGCCTTGTGGCCTTCACTGGTACTGTATGGCCAGCTCCCAACTGCCAGGGCTCTAGGGCTGACCAGCATATGCAGCCAATGACACCATACCTCAGCACAGCTCCAGGTAAAAGGGACATGGGTTGACAGTTTTGCCTCACTCGTTCTGACCCTCTTCTCCCTCATATAGCTCTCCTGTATTCTCCTCTTTGCCTCTAGTTTCCCCTTGTCTGTTGCCTTTGGGCTTGACTGGGTGGCTTCGGAAGCCTGTGAGGTGGTCCAGCTGCAGGCACCCATGCCTCCTATCTAATAAGGGAAGCTTGGGGGTTGGGAAGAAGGTCATGTGTCCTTGTACCTCTGACCCTCTGTGGCAAGCCCTGCTCTTCCAGTCTCCTCACTTCCACCCCAGATTAGAAACAGCATCCCCTTCCTGCCTGTTTTACTTCCATGTAGCCCAAAGTTTGTATGAGGAACGTGTTCACTTGTACGTACTCCTGGTTCCAAGTCTTAGCTCATCAGTAACCTGCTTGGTTACCCATGGTCTGGTAGCTGCAAAGCTCTTGGGTTCCTGTCAGGGTTACCTTGTGTTCCTAGCATCAACCCCTCCCTAATCCTTGCCTGCCTGCCTGTTGCTGTTCCTGCTCCTGCTCCTGCTCCTGCTCCTCCTCTTGCTCCTGCTCCTCCTCCTCCTCCGGGTTGTGCAATAACCCTCCCAGCCAGTGGTCTTTCCCACAGGCCTTTGTCTCTTACTGTATCCTGCAGAGTGGGAGAGAGGGGACCCATGGGAGGGGTAGTCATCATCCCTTACACATGTGTCAGTCCCTTCCCTTTGTTGCTGTCATTCTCATGATCCTGGGTGGGTTTCTGTGGCAATCTTATAGAATGTGTAGTGTCGTCTTAGAAATTCTTATATTGTTTTTAAAAAATGTATTGAAAAGAAAAAAAATCCTCAGACTGGGAATATCAATGTCTGGGAATGAGGTCTGCTCTGGTGTTGCCGGCGTCACTGTCACCGCTGAAGGTATTCCAGAGTTTTTTGTTCCTGTGGGGAGGATAGAGAATTTTTTCCAAGAATCAACCACAGTGGTGAGCCCTGTCCCCTCACAGGACCTGGCTGTGGCAGTGAGTACTGTCATTCTCTTGGGTGCAGATTCGTGTGTGATGACACCTCACTTTTCAGTTACTCTGTTTAACAAACACCCGAAGAATGAGCTGAGGAGCTGGTGCCCTGCGCAACTCATAATGCAAATGTGGACACATTGACTGTTTTTCTACATTAGCCTGTTTCATGTTATGGACCAAATTCATCAAGGAACTCAAGGAAAATGTGTACCTGCATATTTATGCTTTCATGTAAAAGGGTTGGGGGGAGGGGTGTCTTTTTACTTTTGGTGAAATTTTTTCAAAGTCCTTTTTCCAATGTTTCTGTCTGGTTTTGGAAACAAGCTACAGTTTTGTATGGATTTTTTAAATGTACATTTTGAAACAAATGATCAAATATTTTCTGAAATACCTGAATAAAGGGCATAGAATTATTGGTCGTAATGTTTTTTGATAGAACTCACTGATGTGTTTTTATATGGTAATATTTTTCAGTCTTGATTCTTCCATTTGTTTTCACTTTGAAAAAATGAGTCCATGTCAACTTTAGCTTATGTGTCTAAAATTTTTTACTATCTAGTAATTGGATTTCATCTATAACAATGAGTTAGAAAAGAGGATTTCCTAACCAATTTTGTAAGCTGGATACCACCCCACACACACACCCAAGCAAGGTCTCCATGCTTTGACTGCTCTCCTGTGAAGTCATTCAGCTTGGAGGGGATGCAGGTCTTGGTCTCTGTGAATGCAGTGTCCACATTTAGTAAGAATGGTGGCAACAGGGTGCCTGGTGTCACATAAATAGCCTGCTATTGCATGCAGCTGCATTTTCCAGAACCATCCTTGGGGAGTCCTCAGGAGGTGAGTGCAATTGCAGGTTATGGTTAGCCAAGGTGAACCCACGGAGGTAAACGTCACGCAGAGACTTACATGAGGTGAAAGTNACTGGTGCTGATGGCAGCAAGCTTTGGTGAAGATGGTTTCCATCCTGCTCTGAAAGGCATGCTGGGTGATATCCAGCAGTGAACTGAGTTAGCTTAGCCCGTTTCTCATCTATGGCTGGCAGGTTTTGTTACTCAGGATAAGGTAACTGACAACAGTGTTAAAGTTCATGGNACAAATAAAACTGTATATAATTTGTTTTTGAGACAGGGTGTTTCTACATAGCTCTGGCTGGTCTGTTGCCNGTTTCCTAGCCCAGGCTGGCCTCAAACTCATGGCAATCCAGCCTCTGCCACCCAAGAGCTTGGATCACAGGTATGTGCCACCATGCCCACTTTTAAATTGATTGCTTTGTTTTTGGTTTTGAGACCTGGTCTTGCAATATAGTCCCGGCTTGCCTCAACCGCTTTGCAGACTAGATTGATTGGACGTAAGCTGTCCTCCTGCCCAAGTGCTGGGATTGCAGGCGTGCACACCTGGCTAAACTGATCTTAATAAACATGCTTGTGCTTATGTGCCAACAGGATATTTTTTTTTTAAAAAAATCACACACCCAAGAGCCCTTGGAGACAANATTTAGAGAAGTCTTTTTTACCTGTTTGTCCTGAATATACTGAAACTTGGTAGACACGAAGTGAATCCCCTTAATTATGACAGTATGTTCAAGGCCCCCTAGTGGTGTATCTGAGGTATGGAACCTGGACTGAATAGTGACTTAACTACCAAGCTATTCTTCACCCACAAGGCAGCTTTTTTTCTGTTCTGTTCTGAAGCAATGAACTATCCTTATCAGTCTTGAACACATCCTTCAGTTAAATCTGATGGCTGTGGCTGCCACTGTGCTGCCCCTGCAGGTGGTAACTGGTAGTGCTNTCTTATTTGGAGGGGTGGTCATCTCTTAGTGTTGCTCACTACAGGTATCACTTAGCTGTCATCCATCACCTGAGCCCGGGCCTCAAGATGCATGCCAGTTGTGACAGTAGNATACAGTACTTAGTGTCATCTCATGGCTGTGTTCCCATTCATGGTCTCAGACAGAAGTGATCCTGCTCTGATTTTGTGGTGAACAGTGAGTCTGATGCTTCCACAGACATTCCCTTCAGCCCTGGTCTTCTATGAAATACCTCTCATACCTTGACAGGTTATTTGTTATCAGATCTTCTCAATCTTGGGTCAATTTGGAAGATGTACAATGAGGCACAGGAAACAAGCTTATGGAATATGAGTGTGCTGGGCTTACNTAAGACCACTTTGTGACACTACAGTGAGCAATAGAAAGCTGGTCTGTATGCTGTCTAGTGGGAAAGATAAGTGGTCAGAACTGAGATTGGAGGNTGTGGTGGTTTGACTAGGAATGACTCCCTGNNGGCTNATGTATTTGAATGCTTGGTCATTAGGNAATGGTGCTACTTGAGAGGGATGAGGAGGCGTGGCCTTGTTGAAAAAAGTGTGTCACTGNGGGTGGGCTTTGAGGTTTTGGAAGCCCAAGTCAAACCCAGAGGCTCACTCTTTTCCTGTTGCCTGCGGATCCAGAGGTAGAAAGCTCAGCTCCTTCTCCCGAACCAGGTCTGCCTGTGTGCCNCCATTCCTCCCACNNTGATGACAATGGACTAAACCTCTGAAACTGTAAGCCAGCCCCAATTAAATGCTTTCCTTTGTACGAGTTGCTGTGATCATGGTGTCTCTTCACAGCATAGAACACTAAGACAGAAGGAGGGGCAAAAGATCTAAAATAGAATACCTCTAGTTCAGCAAAAGCCCAAAGCCAATGGAAAAAGATGAGGAAGTGTTTCCACATGCTACTAGCTGTGCAAATCTGTGAAAGATTGCCAAGGAACAGGCCATAGCTTCTGTGGGCTTTCCTCTTCAATGGAAGACAGGGATGGCTGAGAAAGACTAGAAAGTATGGATTTCTCAAGGGGCTTTCAGAATGCTGTGGGCACTGTCACTCAACTTGCCCAAGTTTAAACATTTAGAAAATCTCTAGTGCATGTGTATACATTTGAGTGTGGGGGGCATGCTATGATGTGTATATGGAGAGCAGAGGACAATAGTGGTCATGTCAGTTCCTATCATCTACGCTGAGGTGGAGTCTCCCAATTGCCATTGCACTCGGCACTCTGGCATAGCTGGCCCATGAGCTTCCTGGGGAGGGGACACTCCCGTCTCTGCCTCTCACACCACTGAAGAAGTNCTAGGATTCCAGATGCATGGGACTTCAGTGGCTTTTACTTGGGTTCCGGGGATATGAACTCAGGCCATTAGAATTACACAGTTAGCACTTTTACCCACAAGAGCAATCTCCCTGACTCAGCCTTCTGGAATCTAGAAAGCTTATTTGGGGTGGCTGATTCTTAANGTAAGTCTAAAGGAAAGGAATTGACCTCCCTAATGACCCTACCCTAGAGGGGCCCCTCCCAAGCGACCCTTGTGAGGAAGGAAATGTGCCTAAGGAGCACGGCTTTAGAGTGGAGCAGCTGGGGCCTGGGATCATGCACAGGATTTTTTGGAAAATGACCTAAGAGCTCCCTCAAGAACAGAGCCCTGTGAGTGAGAATAAGCCAGTCTTTGGCACATGGCACCTAGCCAGCCCTGGCTGCAAATGATATTACTAACCAATGAAACATTATGTTGCTTCTCCAGCTTTCTGGTCCTACTCTTAAACCCATCTTACATATTCCAAAGATGAGAAATGGGATACAGCAGCCAGAGGAAGGACTAGACTTGTCTAGCACACACTGTACCAAAGGCTCCCAGGCCTGGGACAGGAGTGGATGGAACAGGTAGGATAAAGCTTGGGTAATTTAGANTGAAATAGATTTTCTAAAGTACTTAAAAATAAAACTTCAAACAGCTAGGAATGATNGGAGGAAACAAAACATGATTTTTTTCCTAAGATTGCCTAGAACTGAAAAGGAACCCCTTGAACAAGCTAGTTAGATGTGTCTTAATGCCTTGCAAAAGGCAAANCCAGGGAGGCCCCTTGGCAATTTTGATAGGACCTGGGCATTCTAGTCCTATATGACTTCATCCCTANCGCTGCACCACCGTTTGGGTGGTTGGGAAGAATCTAGCATGGCTGTCTTCAACAGAAGGACAGCCCTCGCTGTCAATCAGAGCCCATTAGAAAACCAGAAAGTACTGCTGGTCTTGCCCCACCCCTCTCCTAGGTGAAGCTCTCTCAAAGGAATTCTTTTCTAAAGATATTTACGTTATATCTCAGTAAATACACAGATTTTATGAAAATAGGAACCATTCTACGTACACCACCCTTCTTTATATTCCATTTTTTAAAACTTTATTTTTGATGGCATTGGGTCTTGTACATACTTGTAAAAGAACTCTACCACTGAGCCAGACCTCAGGCTCCTAGTTTTTATTCTACTAATGGGCTTAGAATTACGCCCTGAAAAGCATGTAGTATATCTCCCTACAATACTGAGGGAAGTGGATGGGTGGGTAGAGAGGCCCTTGGCTCCAGCAACAGTGCTGCTGAGAACTTTATTTTCAGCATCCCAAATGCTTCCAGAGAAGTCTGTCATTCTTTCTGTTCTTCATCCTTCTATATCTGTATTACATTTTTCCAAAGAATCAGAAAACTAATTGTGTGTGCTGTGGGGTGGTATGGGTGAGTGTGTGTGCTTGTGTGGGCTGAGTCTGCAAGCTGAAAATAGCTGAGGGTCCAGCTCCAGTCTGTTGGCTGCATGCTCAGGACACGGGAAGTTTCCACTGAGGGCCAGAGAAGGCTCTGTGGCAGTTTAAAGGCAGCCAGGCAGGGGGATTCTCTTACTGGGGTGAGTCAGTTTGTGTTTTTATTCAAGGTTTCAAATTGCTACTGGGGGTCTCCTTACTTTAAGATCTGTTTTATTTGTCTACCAGTCCAACTGTTAACCTCATCCCAAGCACCATTACAGACATATTCAGGATACTGTTTTACGAATTCTAGAACCCCCTGGGCCCCATCATGGCACCTCTGCCACTCCAAATAAGGCACCTGTCTTCCATTCTTTGAAAATCAATTTACTTNAGACTTTAGTAATAGTGAAATAGAAGAGCCAAAAAAGAAATACAGCTTCAGGAGTGATGTAAATACTTGTACAGTAAATACAAAGAAGATTTCTCAATGTCAGTTCAATGCCAAAAATTTATATCGAATTCTCTCACTCAGCTCAGTTCGAGAAAGCTCGAACAAAGTTATGGTAGTTAATCTTGTCATCTCCATGGGTACACATCCTGATTAACTGCAAGGGAACAAAAAGAATAGGTGAGACAGCTTCCCTCAGCTTAACTGCCAAGCGCACTTACGCATAAAGAGCCCCAGTTTTTGCCAACCCAAACAGAGTTCAGCCTTTATATCCTCAGTTGACTCTGAAGTAATCCTGTGATCCTGGAAGGTAGGTCAGACATTAAGCCCCATACTATACATCGTGAAACCACAGCAGTAATATCCATACTTATAAGGGCGTTATTATCACAACACTTCCCTTTTTTCTTTATCTTTTGAGGCAGTGTCTCACTTTGTAGCTTCCATTGGCCTTGAATTCATGATCCTCCTGCCTCTGCATCCCAAACATTGAGAATACAAGCATGTACCAGCAGACCCAGCTTCAAAATACTTTTATTGCTATATTCAAATATAAATAATTTGCCCCCCTCTCAAGAACTAAACACCCNTAAAGAGCAGACTCCTGCTGTTGCAGCCTAATAGAACATTCTAGTTATACCCATGCTTTAAATGTCCCCTGGACTCAACAGTGATGGGTAACAGTAATTGACTGTGGCTGTCTGCACAATATCTGCCTTGCCCAGCCCCTACTAGCCCCACTTCCCAATGGCTGCAGTTCCTCTCTCATGTTCGCTCCCATGTCACACAGTATGAATGACTTGAAAATAAAAACTGAATTAGCCATGCTGTCAATCAAAGACTTCTAGAGCTACAAAGGTATTTAGCCCACCTGAACAAGTGCCCTCCTTAAACAAAACCATTTCCTAAATGAACCTCCTTAATTTCCAAACATTCTCTCTTGCTTGAAAATCTTCAAGAAGGTCAATAAAGCCTCCATGTTCTTGAACAATAAGTATGTCTGGATATTAAACTAGAGTCCTGGCCAGGGTGGGGGAAATTTTGTTCTGACTTCCAGCAGGGTCCTGGCCATCNGGATTTGTAACGAGTAAAAGAAATGACACCCTTATTTAACAATCATGAAAATTCTAGGAGGAATACATCCATGCCTTCTCTCCATCTTCAGCGAACCTTGTTACCTTACAGACACTGCTGCCTTGGGCAGTGGTCGTATCAGCTTCCATGCTAGTCCTGATGGGCTGACCTTGAAGTCTCCCAAACCCCACAAACATCCTGTATCTTTGGGTCCCTTCTTGGCAGCTGGTACCTCACGATCACCTATGCTACCCTCCATCCCTCACATGCTAGTCTAGCAACTTCACTGCTGTCTGTTCCCAGCTCCATTTTAGGAGACACCCTGCAGCAACATTTTGAAAAGGAAGTTGATGCTGCGATATGGGAAATCCCGTCCTCAGGATTCTTGTAACTCCTTAGGAAGGAATGGCCAGTGCTTAGTCTGTGCAGTCAACCCAAACCACCGTTCATACTGACCTCCTTAATCAAGGAGTCATCAACTGGGACATTAAGAGTGTTACAGACTTTAAAGAACACCTCTTTGTCCACAAACCCTGACTCCTCCTTGTCNTGTATATGAAATGTTTCACGGAGGTTGTCCTTGCAGGAATGGTCTTTCATGTGCATCTGGATTATGTCTATCAGGGTCTCCAGGTCCTGTACCTGGGGTTCCTCCAAAGCTTGCTTGCTGTAAAGAGAAAAAGGAAATGATAAGATATAAATATATTCATTCTTAACCAATCTTATCTCAGCGACCAAAGCTCTTATTTCGTGAAATCTGGGAAGCGTCTAAAATTATAATAATAATAACAACAACAATAATAATGATAAACAACAACCAGTTTTGACACACAGCTGACTGGCAGCTGCTGGTCACTGACCTTCACATCAGAAGGTCTCATCTAGGACAGTGTTTGAACTGTGTCCCTTCTTGCTATTAGTCAAAACACTCCACCACCAAGAGCCAGGTCTCGTATACTGCCTTTCCCAATTTGCTATTTGTGGGAATCACGTTGGCCTCTACTGTTACAGACTAACATTACCTCATCCAGACCCAAGTGCCTGAGGGCCTAGAAGTTAATGCACATCACTGTGCAGACAGGAATCTCTCAGAGTTTTAACATTCTCCCTTCGATTCTCAGTGAGTTTTGTAAAAGGCCATCTGGGGGAGTTCAGAGACTGCTCTTGGGGGTGGGCAACAGTTTAGGCTTTGCATTACTGAAACCACAGAGAGATTGGTACCAGAGCATTGGGAAGAGGGATGTCTATCACCTAACAGGACAAGCTCAATTTGTACTTCCTCTGAGAACAAAGCTAGTTATAAAACTAAAGAATGTTGGCACCGACAAAGACTCCCTCAGATTCCTAAATCCTTTCAGAACAAAATACACCCAGAGAATCCCACGTAAGCACTTATGTTTTTCAGTGATGAGAAAATCGACTTGAGGATGCTGGGACCTAGTCCCGCTACCACATCAGAGGCCAGATCAGAACTGTGTCTCATCCCATTTCCAACAAGTTTTGGATCCTAATTCCCACTCACCAAGTCCCTCCTTCCATGACTCCACCATGGCTTCTCTGCTCTTGTGTATTACATTCAGAAACTTCACTGGTGTAAACAGTGTAGCTTGGCCCCTGGTTCATTTTGTTTTTTAACCTTTCATTTGTGTATGGTTGTGCACACATCCAGAAGAAGGTGTCTGGTCCCTCAGAGCCAGAGTTAGATGGTTTCGGGATGCCAGTTTATTACATGGATGCTGGGAACAGAACTCCAGTTCACAGGACTGCATGGCGAGTACTATTCCTTCACTGCTGAGCCATCTCCCCAGTTTCCATGTTAACCTGAAGCTGCCACTGTGGGGTCTGGGGCAGGTGAAAAGTAGTGTGA
This sequence comes from Neotoma lepida, assembly GCA_001675575.1. Taxonomy (NCBI): domain Eukaryota; kingdom Metazoa; phylum Chordata; class Mammalia; order Rodentia; family Cricetidae; genus Neotoma; species Neotoma lepida. Next base: position 140,055 of record LZPO01066328.1, on the reverse strand, counting down.
TCTTTCAGGATCTCTTTTTGGAAATAAGAGACAAAAATCTAGCAAAGATTTTTTTTTTTTGAGACATAGTCTTACTGTGAAGTTCTAGCTGGCCTAAACTATGTAGACAAGGATGGCCTCCAATTCATTGAGAATGCTTGCCTCTGCCTCCTGAGTGCTGGGATTAAAGGTGTGCACCACCACGGTCAGCTCCTAGCAGTGAATATCAAACAATACCTCCTAAGAAAGAACCATAGACTGCACGAAAAGACAGTTCACTAGACTGTTCTGATCAGCCTAAATGTCCCAAAGTCNGAAATGAGCTAAATCATTTACACTTTAATCAAGCGAGGCAGTAATGACGCAGCCACTGACAGCATTGCAGGAAGAAAATGTGTTGTCAGTGAGAGACCTGAGGCCCCTAAGAGTGTATAGAGTGCTGGCTTTTGTAAACCTTACACAAGTATAAAGAGAGATATTTGGATTTTCTTTTTTGTTTAAGGAAGCTGCTTTTAAAAAGAAAAGACAGAGTGGGGGATTGGACTCAGCAGCTGAAAGCACTGCTGTCCTGCTGAGGCCTTGGGTTCTGTTTCCAGCACCCACACGATGCTCACAACCACCTGTAACTTCCAGTTCCAGGGGATCCAGTGCCGCCTTCTGGCCTCTGNGGGCACNAGGCACCCATGTGATGCACATATATACACACAGGTAAAACATACTAATGAACAAATATTTAAAAATAAATTGAAAAAACAAAAACATGGGGCTGAAGAAATGACACAGCGGTTAAAAATGCATCCTGTTTTTGAGATGACCTGAATTCAGTCCAGCAGCTCAGAACTGTAACTCTAGCTCCAAGGGAAGCCAATACCCTTTTCTGGTCTCTGGGCCCTGGGCTCACATGTGCAAACCCTCTCACTGACACATACACAAAAATAAAACTAAATTTTTTTTTTTAAATGAAAGTCATAGTCTAGCTGGGCGGTGGTAGTGCACACCTTTAATCCCAGCACTCAGGAAGCAGAGGCAGGTGGATCTCTGAGTTCGAGGCCAGCTTGATCTATAGAATGAGTTCCAGGATAAAGCCAGAACTGTTTGTTACACAGAGAAAACCTGTCTTGAAGGGAGGGGGTGGGGAGTCATAGTCACCTGTGAAAACAGAGGGTAGAAGTACACGGAAAATGTGAATGTAATGTTTACTTAAAGCATTAAACTACTGATGCTTCATAAAACATTCTAGGATATCTGAAATGTTCATGATAGACTGCATAAGCCAGTAAATAGCACTCAAGAAGTATTATATTTTATATGTATATTAAANAAAATATTAGAANTAGTCATCTCTGGTTTATGAGNTTTTTGTTTCAAATAGTTGTNCTTACTTCAACTTTTATAACCCAAGTTTTATTCCCTCTCTTTTGTTTTCCTTGTCCTTGTNTTTGAGACAGTCTCACTACATAGCCCATGCTAGCTCTCAACTTCCNNTCCCCCTGGCAAAGCTTCTAAGTGCTGGTATTACAAGTGTGTGTACCACCAAACNANNNTTNNNNCCNTNAANTTTNA
>LZPO01066328.1:106035-116588 GCA_001675575.1 Neotoma lepida | reverse complement strand
ATTACTTATTTGAGATCAGCATGAACCAGAGGGCATGCAAAAATGGTTGCCCATCTCCCCAAGTGTCTACCCAGGATAAAGATAGGTCAAGATACTTCAGCCACATGTCCCACTCTATGTCCAAGCTCTAAAGTTCTTTGCCTGTCTCTGGGCAGAAACAGCCCCAGACTCCTAAAACCTCAAATATACAGCTTTTTAAATGAATGTCAACCATGGATACTAAGAGTGAATTTTACTTTATGCAAATGTTGTTATAGAATCTAATTTTACTCTGTTTTTACACTGCCTAATAATGCTTCTTAAGACCTAGCCATTTGCTTTTTGTGTAAAGCTTATTTATTGCTTCCAATTACTGTATAAAATCAAGATATAAAGCTGGGCAAGGTGGCACACATCTTTAATCCCAGTAAGCTACATGCCAGCCAAGGTTATATAGTGAGACACTGTCTTAAAAAAAAAAAGTAGTTGGCCTAAGAATCAAAGGCTGGAAAGCATATAATGAAATACATTGTATAATTAGTGCACCNTAGGCCTTAGGGTATAGGCCTGCAGTCTCAGCTAATTGAGAGGCTGATGCAGGAGTGAAAGAACAAGGCCAGGCTGGGCTGCAGAGTGAGGTGAAGGCCAACTTTGGAAATTTAGTGAGGCTCTGTCTCAAAATACAAAGAGGGCTGGGGATATAATGGAGTGGCAAAATGCTTTGCTGGCATGCACAAGACCCTGGGTTTAATCCTCAGTATCACCGGGACAAACAAGCAAATCTAACACCAAATGGGTTCCGTTAAGAAGCCTTGCCTACCTTTCTTTAAANGAATCACCTGTTGCATGTTTTGCTTTTATCTGTTGAGTCACCATTACTAGAGTGTCCAGGAAGCATGCCTGGACTAAGAGGCAAATTGTAGAGGAAAATTGCAGAAAAAAACATTGTTCAAACCTAAGAAAACCCTGACAGAGCCAAGTACAAAGGAGTGACCACACTGACTACTAACTCCCTAGAATCCCCCAAACCTGCCAAGTAACAGAGGCTACACTTAATTAAACTTACTTGCACTCTCCACCAAAACCTTGGGCATGCGCTGGCGGTTCATGAGGAGTGGGAACGGGTCTCTTCCATTGTTCCGTTCATGGACCTCTCGAATCTCCACCGTATCATCCATCAGGTAGTAGTGAATGATGTAGTGTCGGCACTCCCCAAACAAGCTACTTGTGTCATCCCAGATGGCATAGAATCGAAGAACCTTTGAGGAGTCCAAAGTGATGACTTAGGATTCTAAAACAGAGTCTTAACTTTGCTATGACATGTGTCAATCAGACAGAGATGAATAGTAGCTTAAATACTTTCAGATAGTAAATAAAAAAAAATCAAGGATAGGAAAATATCCAAAATCATGTACTACATATTAGCAGCTGAAAAGAATGGCACAAGGCTTCTAAGTTTGTGCCAAGACAGGAGACCTTACTTTGGCTCCAGATATTAGTCTGGGAAAGAGAAGCTGAATAAAAAGAATAATGGGGTTGCCTCTAAAGGTAATTTATGCATAGTCACAAAGATACGCGGGGAACTGCATGTAGAGAACTGGTGTAGAAAGAATTCTCATTAATGAACCCATCTTTCTATTGGTACCATCAAAACACATCCACTAGTAACAGGATGTACAGAATCTTCTAATTTAAAGTAAGAGCAGAAAGCCAGGTGTTTACACATGTAAACTCAGTACATGGGATGCAGAAGCAGGAAGAACATCTTTCCAATAGACAAATATCCACACTCAAACAGGAGTAAACCGACTCTATTAGGTCACTTACTTGTTTGTCAAAGGTGAGAAATTGCTTCAGCTGGTCAAAGTCTGATGGGGTGACGTATTTACGAACAGGCTCTTTCCGGAGTTCAGTGTAAGGATCNAGGGGCATCTTCTCTGATGGATTTAATTCAATTCCTTGACTTTCCAGAAATTCCTAAAATTTCAGAATTAATGTCAACATCCCTCTGAACGTTTTAGATGACAAACTATGGTCTGAAAATAAGTGTGATAGAACGAATGACTTGTTGACAGATTGGGCATGTCTTAGAATGAGATCTCCAATGACCCACCACTACAGACAATAGCTGAGAACTGCCTGAGGGATTCTTTATTAGATATATGTTAAGCTAGTTGGAAGGCATTATGGTAAGATAACTGGGCATCTTAAATATGAACTTATATCAATCAAGTTAGGTGCCTAGGAGCAAAATTCTGGCATTGTTTTAAGACAAGCATCTGGTACCCAAGCATTGTTCCACAAAACATGTGTTTTACTTTTGCTATGGAGGCAAGTGCACCCAGGGCCAAGTTAAGATGGAATAATGTTCCCAAACTTTCTAATTCACTTAAAATAGGTATATAATTACTTTTTAAAAAAAATCTAAGACAAAGTTGACATTGGTTTCCTGACGTTTATATTCCGTACCAAAGATGCATATGTGCACACTCACGCAAATACTAACCTGCTTAGTCACTCTCACACACAGTCACCAGTGTCCTCCTTCCCCATCCACTAATGAATGAAGTAATGAAATGTATCCCACCAGCTAGAATGCTGCTGCAGAGTCCCAGCCCACAAAGAATACTCTATACCTGTGTGAATCGGTCACAGTCAACAATTCGGAAAGTCTTGCCNTAAATTGTGATGTTGATTCCCCGATTGAGGTCTTTCCAGTGGTAATGGTCTCCCACATCATTCTTGGCGAGCCGCTGGCGTTTGATTAGCTTGCCTTGTGGGATCCCAGAGTTCTCCACAACTGGCTCCATGACAGACATGCTGTCATCCTCTAGATAGTAGTACATGTTCACGTGGCGGATTCGATAGTGCTCCTCAGGTGATAAAGGAACATCTTCTTGGAAGTAGGCATTAAATTTCAGCACCTGTAACACACAAGAGAAGGGTTTTAATTATCATCTGAGAAACACAAGCAACCTTCCTTAAAAGAGAACAATACAGGAAAAGTTGAACACCAACCCGCCATAGACTCATTGGACAGCATGTAAAAATGTGCCCTCACTGTGTTCAGAAGCATGTACGTTCTATATAGACCAAAGTTTGAGGAGTACTCATTCATTGTGAAGTCAGAATGGCTTACTGAGTACACATTCAAAAATATATTAAAACATATGATAAAAGCATACATCGATGGTCTGTGGGATTACTTTCCATTTCTGGTACTTTATTTTATTTAGTGTTTCTGTTCAGAGAGACAAGGCATTAGAATTATGTTCTAGATAGTCATAAGAGTTTACCCAAACCTCTACTTAGTAAGGGGAGAATGAAGGAAAATTAATTAATGTGTCTTAATCGGTGAGAACATAATAGTACAGATTTTTAAAAAGTAGAAAATCAAGGTAAAAACTAAAAAAATAACTGGCTACTGCTTAAGAAAATTATGAATGTAAAGGAGGGAAGTCCTTAAAATCCCAAAGAGAAAGATGAAAGGGACACATTCAGTGATGTATTTAAAGGAAAGGGGAAAAGAACAATTTTAAAGTAACATTTTGATTCAAATGCTAAAAACTGGAAAGGAGACCACTACTACAGTAACCCAGAGGAAATAGGGTGTGTTTGAACCACAGATTTATAAATATACAAAACATTAAAGCCAGAATTCATCAGCTAGCTCAACATCACTACTTTTACAAAAGAAGAAACTTAGAATCCAGACTGGTCAAGTGGCCTTTTCTGTGGCCATTTATGAGCCAGACCTGGGACCAAAACCCTACAAGGCCTATGTTGTCTTCACACACTCCATCACTTCCTAGATGATGGGAGCTATGGTGATTCAGAAGAAGAACCCATACGTAAAAGGTGGTCAAATAGTACTTAAAACTGAGAAGGGTTAAGTTGAGGTATGAGAAAGTTTTAGATTAAGCTGAGAGGAAAAGGGTGGGATTCTAGGCAATGGTGACAAAAGGCAGGGGAAGGGGACTTGGGAATGGTATGCATAGTATGGAGGCTAAGTGCCAGCCCTTCTGAAGAACGGGTCTGCAATGAGTGGCCACAATGAACAGCAGGAGGAGCCTGACTGGATTAATGGTGGGGATGGGGGGATGGGGGATGGGGCAGCAGAAACCAGACGAGGTACCGAGGAAAATACAATGCTAGCAACACAGTCGTGACCCCATACCAAAGTAAATATAAGGAGAAGATGGCCTTAACAATGTGCACAGTAAGATGAAATTTGAACGTTTTAACTTACATGATAGCACAAGCTAATACTGTAGGGATTAATTTAAGATATTGCACTGGATTAGGGGAATGAAATTGGTATTAAAGAGTAGACAAGCATGACTCAAGCGTTTTAGCCCAGGAGACGGGAAAACTGGAGTTCCTATCACATTGATAAGGATGGACAAGATGTCAGCAGAGCACATCAGAAGGGGAGAGGTGTGAAAAGATAAAATTAGCAGTTCCATTTTTGACGTGTTTAGTCTGAACTTTGTGTTAGGGAGGTAGCAACATCGGCAGTGACATACACATATGTTCAGGGGACACCTAAAAATCATAAGGAAACGAGGCCACTTGTCAAAAGAGTGAGCTCAGAGATGAGGACCAGGATTGAAATTGGGGCCCTAACCATGTTCCTGAACCATCTGCTCTCTAACACTGCAATGACGGCCTGTCTTTAACAATAGGACCCGGGCCTCAGGATGGGAGGTGATACATACATAATATTTGTACTTGTGTTAGAAAGGCCATACAAGTAGAAATTTATGACTTATTACTTTTAAAAAATACAAGAGATAGCAAACTCATTTAATTTTAGGTTTATTTACTTTATGTGCATGAATGTTTTGTTTGTATATCTGTTGAGTCACCTGGCATTGGGCTTACAGATAGTTGTGAGCCACCATATGGGTCCTGGGAATCAAACCCAGGTCTTCTNCAAGAGCAACACATGTTCTTAACTGCTGAGCCATCTCTCTAGCCCCTCAAATGCTTAAGAATATACTTTTTAGCCCCTAGCATATGATCAATGTAGACTAATCCTAATCTCCTATCTTTTCACATCTATAAATGAACTGTTATTATAAGACAATTTTGTAAAAATTTAGAAAGGCTAAATAAGGTACACATCTTAGTTTTTGCTTTATAGTAATTTTATTACATTCAGATTCTTATTTTAAACATTATTTTACTCACTTATTTATTTATTTATTTGTGTGTGTGTGTGTGTGTGTTTGCACATGTGTGCAGGTACCTGTGGAGGACGAAAGAGGGCATCAGAGTCCCTGGAACTGCAGGTACTTTGGCTGTGATCCACCATGTGGGTGCTGGATTGAACCTGTATTCTCTGGAAGAGCAGCCAGTGCTCCTAACCACTGAACTCTCTCTCCAGCCCACTGACTGTTAATTTTAAAAGTCATTTGCCTCTTCTCTTATTAAGAATAAAGAGTTCTAGACCCCTATAAAGCAACTGATAATAATGTTAACACAAAAAGCTTTTAACAGGTGGTTAGGATAACATCAGCTGTGCTAGGTAGGATGAGAACTTGATAACATGTAGAAAGGAGGAGAAAATGATATTTAGATACTCTGTTTAAAAATGTATCTTTTCACTGAATTTTACAGTGGCCTTGGCTCCTGGTGGTGTGTTCAAACCTCCTGAGTTTGTAGAGATCATATTGCATGTTTGAACTTTGAAAATGATAGAGGAAACAAAAGAGAAATACTTGGCTTGGCATCTCATTGAATGCGGGGAGAAAATGTCAAGGATGAACGCTCAGAATCCAAAGTGAGAGAGCAGATTTAGCGGTCCTCAGGGCTGGGTAACGGTGGGAGTAAAAAAAAAAATGCAGAGGCTAGGTGTGAAGAGCAGCTCACCCACGTGAAGGTTTCCTACTCTCAGGAGCAGCCTATGGCTAAGGTTTGGAGTTCAGTGAGGTCAGAGCTGAAAATAAACACTGACAGTTGTCTGCACCGAGGAGACAGTTGAAGCCANGAAAGTAGGTGAGATCTCTTAAGAAGGGGCATTCAAGAATGAGCAAAGAAACTCTCAAATGTTTACACCAAGGAAGCAGGGAGAACAGAGAACGAGCAACCTCAGACAGGAGTGGGAAACGAGGAGGGAGAATAATCATGTGTACCGGCAAAGAGCAGAGCCTGGGAAGGAAGAGAGGAGTACCAGAGAGCTGAAACAGGGCCTAGACAAAGGGCCATGGACGCCTGTCCACACTCAGTGAACAGGGCATCACTGTTGTCTTTGAGGAAACAGTTTGAGGCTCAAGGATGGGATAAAATTATCTTCCTAAGAGTCATAGGTAGGAGGGGTTTTGGTGTTGTTTTGTGATAATATGAACTTTGCTAGAGAAAAATAGTCACTAGAGTGTTTGAAATAGAAATAGCGCCAATGATGAAAGGGTAGATGAGTGAATGAATGAGTGAATGAATGAATGAATGAATGAAATCTTGTAAAAAAATAACCGACAAACAGATGGAGATGTTTTCCTGCTATTTTGCACTTCATAGAGATTTAGGACTCACTGTTGCAGGATAGATGGGACACAGTGCAAATGAACATAGTGCAGCCTGAATGTGGAATTTGGAATTCAGGCAACTTTTAACTGTATTTGGAAAATATTCTGGGGAAGCCTACAGGGAATTATTTTCTGTAATCTACTTCCTGCCTAGAGAAGGCCTCTTTCAAGGCCCAGTTCTGCTGTCTATGACTAAGAGTTGAGGCATCTGAACAATTTTTTCTCAGAGTACTCAAGGAATTCTGGGGTTTACTGATAACGTTTCTGCACGTGGTCAAGTCTTAGACATCTGAAGTCAAATAAAATTCCAGACGATACCTTTTTGTCAAAAGCCACATGAGCAGGCACAAACTCCGCGTGTGGAGCCTGCCTGAGTGGACCATAGGTCAAGATGGGTGCTTTATTGGCCAACTCATCCAGCTCAGCCTGAGAGAGCTGGTTGTAGTAGAGCCGGTCTCCGCCTAGCCCCATGATCGGACGTCGGGCAACTGCATAGCCATTCTTGTAGCCGAGCGTCTGGCTTCTGTGGAATGTTGTTTTCTGAAGAAAAGATTTATGCCATTAATAACCTCATACAAACCTTTAAGTAAAACAACTAACTTCCTAAACTATCACAGCTTAAACTTTTGCTTTAAAAATACATTTTAAAATTACGTGTATNTGTGTAGGTAGATGTGCACATGAGAGTTGTAGACGCCCTCAGATTCCCTGCCTAGACCAAGATGGATATGAGCCACCAGATNTGNGCACTGAGAACTGAACNGGGGTCCTCTGTAAGAGCAGTCCTTGATCTTAAATGCTGAGCCATCTCTCCAGCTCCAAATATTTGCTTCTCAGCACCATAAAATGTACATCAAAACGTTTCACTGCATTAAAAGGGTATTTTTAAAAATAAACTTTTTATTTATTTTACATCCCAGTCACAGTTCCCCCTCCCTCCTCTGCTCTCAGTCCCTCCCCNCTAAAAAGGTATTTTAAACCAAAACACTTGGTCAGGAGCAAGGAGGGAAGTAGAAGCCACCTAAGGTTAAAATAACACAGCCTCGTTCTGTGATGTCTGGCTTACCTTACCTCTACCACACCACTTCATCTATATTCTAATTTATTTTCACTTTTGTTAATCTTGTTTTCCTTCTTCTCTTGATGGTCATGAACAACAACAGCCTTAGATCTGGTTTTCTGAATTTTAATTTTACTTCCGGCAACAGCCCTTCTTATTATATCGCAGCTCTTCTTATTATATTGAGACTGATAAATTCACATAAGTCTTTGGAACGTGGCTTGCCAGCATATATATAAACATCCAGTAATCCTGCCCTTATGCACTGATTGTTAAAGATACATCCCAAAATCATGGGAAAGAATGATATGCTTGAAGCTGATCATAATAGTGACAAATATATGTGTGTGTATATGACGCTTAAATGTTGGAAATCATCTAAATGACAAACTTAAAGAAAAAAGGAAATGATGGGAATTTCACTCACTGGATTACTATGAAGGAATTAAAACAGTTTTAAATACTATGCAGCAGCCTGGTGAAGTCTTACAATTTATTAAAACAAAAAAGATCATTATATAAAATTATATAAATATACTACAATTATAAACTACAATTATAAGCATGCAAACTGAATTTGGTGAACATTCTGTATTCTGGATTTCTGGGTTTTGTTCATTTTCTGCAATGAATATACATTTGTCACTGGAAAAGTAGAAGATTAAATAAAGGGGCAGAATGAAATCGAAGTTATATTAATTCAGTTGGTTTTATGTTCTTTGTGTAGTTATTTTCATGTTGTATATATGTACTATAGTTACATATTATGTATATATGATTTATAACTAATCACAAAGTTTATTTTTATTAAGAATAAAAAGATTTCTTTGGAGCCCAGCGTACCATCTTTCAAGGTCTATATTACCATCTATACTACCAGTATGGTGTTGTTGGGTTTTTATTTCTGGCTTTTCTTTTGCGCAAGGGGCGGGGGGGCTGTCACCCAGCTCCCAAATAAATCACTCATAGAGGCTTATTCTACTTATGAATGCCTGGCCTTAGCTTGACTTAGTTTCTAGCCAGCTTTTCTTAACTTAAATTATCCCATCTATCTTTTGCCTCTGGGTTTTTCCTGTTCTCTTACTTCTGTAAATCTTACTCTTATTCCTTGGCTTGCTGTGTAGCTGGGTAGCTGGTTCCTGATGTCCTCCTCCATCTCTGGCTCCTAGATCTTAGCTCCTTTCTGATTTCTCCCTCCTTATACTCTCTCTGCCTGCTAGCCCAGCCTATCTTTTCTCCTGCCTTGCTATTGGCCAGTTCTTTATTAGACCATCAGATATTTTACACATAGTAACACAGCTTCACAGAGTTAAACAAATGCAACATAAACAAAAGTAACACACCTTAAAATAATATCCTATTACAGTATGGACTTCGTCTGCTAAAAGGGTTATGGAGCACAGACCTTTCTTTAAGGGTCGTATGTTCTGGGTTCCAAGTCAGTTGCAGGAGCTGCCCCAGATGTGTAACGCACAGACACAGGGCCGGAAGATGGACTGAGTTGGGCAATGTGTATGGCTTCAAGTTCCTCTTTGCAAGCCCAAAAGACAGAGATAGCACCAAAAGTGGGTAGGAGGGCTGGGAGGTGGTTTGGTAGGTAACAGTTACTTACCACCAAGACTCACCAACCTGGATTTGATCCTTGGAATCCACATGGCAGAAGGAGAAAACTCCCAGACACTGTCTTATGACCCCTACGCAACCTCTTCCCCCCAATATAAGAAATAAAACATCAATAACTTCAGTTCATTTTCTTTGTGGTTAACAGATGTCTCTAGCATCAGTCAACTATATCATGGGGCACCCCAGGCAAGGCACCCCTCAGGCCTCTCACTCTTCTTATTTATTAGGGTTCACTTTCTGGCCACAATTTCTTTGGAGTTACAACATTCCTGCACTGATGAAGAAGCAATGACCACGGTTTTTTGAAATTTCAGGTAAGGATAATTAGTTGACAGTCACTCAGTATACTTCATATGAAGTATGTCCAAGGCAGTTCATCTTTTCATGTAAATATTTAAAGTCTGGCATTTCTATCCACACCTCTATAATCTCCCAAATCAACTCAACCCTGCCTTGTGGGTAATCCACACTCACCAACACCAAACTCGTAAGCTGATTCTGTACAGCATAGGAAAATGTCTACAATGTTTTAAATTATATAAAATAAAAAAGCTCATTGCAACAGAAAATCTCTGGTGCTGGCCAGGCACAGTGGCTCACACTTCTAATCCCAGCACTTGAGAAGCCGTGGCTGGAGCTTTTGTGAGTTTGAGAGCAGCTTAGGTTACATTGGGAACTTCAGGCCAGTCTGGCTAAAAAGGGGAGAGATTATGTCTCAAACAAACAAACAGACAACAACAGAGAAACACACTTAGGGAGCTTGTGTCTTTAAAAAAAAAGTGACCATGTTATATCTTAAAGCAAGAGTAGAAGAGGGTCAGAATCCAAATTCTCTCCACACTTTCAATTGAAACTGAAATTGATATCCCTTAGAAAATAAGTAGACTAAATAATTTTCCTTCAGAATTGTGAAATTTAAGGGTCTGAATTATTAAACTATACAAATATGAATTAATACTGGCTCACCTATGTTCATCACTCTACTGAATCTCAATGTTGATTCTCCAGAATATTTTTTGTGACTCCATTAGAATTAAAACAAATGCTGAGTGCATTTAAGAGCTGGGGTTGGGGGTATATATAGCTCAGTCGGTAGAGTGTTTGCCCATCACTCACAAAGCTCTGGCTTTGGTGCCCTGACTGTAATCCTAGCACTCATGAGCTCAAAGGATAAGTTCAAGATCACCCCAAGCTATATAGTAAGTTTGAAGTCAATCTGGGCTACACGAGACCCTGTCTCAAAATAAATGAATAAACAAATAGTTAAACTATGTCGAGAGGAAACCATGAACCCAGACTGCCATTGCAGCTGGGCTTTGATCTTAGGTATTTTTATTTTGTTGATGGTGGTGATGGCATGTTGT
>LZPO01066328.1:68319-83569 GCA_001675575.1 Neotoma lepida | reverse complement strand
GCTGTCCTGGAACTCACTCTGTAGACAAGGCTGACCTCAAAGTCACAGAGATCTGCCTGCCTTTGTCTCCCAAGTGCTGGGATTAAAGGTGTGTGCCACCACTGCCTGGNTTGCACCACTACCGCCCAGCTAACTTCACATTTCTTTTTTTTAATTATTTTTTTATGATTCCTTTTTAATTTTTTTATGTTAATTGCTGTTTTGCCTGCATGTGTATCTGTGTGTGGGTGTTGGGTCCTCTAGAATTGGAGTTACAGACAGTTGTGAGCTACCATGTGGATGCTGGGAATTGAACCAGGGTCCTCTGGAAAAGCAGCCAATGCTCTTAACCTCTGAGACATCTCTCCAGCCNCACTTTACATTTCTTAATACTAAAAGAAAAATATCTAATCAGGTAAAAAANAGCAGGAAGGCAAAAGATAAAAACGTGAGAGAAATCTGGTGTGATGCTGCATACTTCTAATCCCAGCACCCGGGAGGCAGAGGAAGGCAGATTTCTGTGAGTTTGAGACCAGCCTGGTCTACAGAGCGAGTTCCAGGACAATTAGGGCGACAGAGAGAAACCCTGCCTCAAAAACAAACAAACAAGTAAATAAAAGGAAAGGAAAAAAAGTAAAGGAAGTTTAGGAAAACCTAGAGCCAAGCCCTGGTTTCAGTGCTTCCTGAACGGCCAGCTAGAACTTCACAGGTCTCAGTGTCTTCATCTATAAAACAAGGGTAAGGATTTTACCAGTTGCATGNGTTGCTGTGATGTCTAAGTTGCCTGGTTTGAGATGGTACTCAGAAAATGCTAGGTCATTCTGGGCTAGACTCTATGCTAGGTACTAAGTACTAGATACTAAGTAGTAGGTACTAAGTACTCGGTTGTAGGGATACAATAACCGAAAACGTCGTCTACTCACCCTTTGTAGAGACTAATGTCTAGTGTTAGTGGGTAGAAAGATGTAGTGGGATTATGGCAGAAAAGTGCAGTCCTGCTCCAGCTGAGGTGTGCAATGACCTACAGGATCTCTGCAAACCAGGGTGGGTGGATTGAGAAACAGGCTACTTCAAGTGCTTCAATCAGGACTTGAGGGATTCCTGAAAAACAAACAAATGAAACAAAAGACGTCAGGCAGAGAAAAAAATTGTTTACTTTTAAAATTTATTTTATTTTATATGTGTGTATGTGTTCTGTGTATTTTATTTAATTTGTTGCCTGCATGTGTGTATGTGCACCACATGTGTGCCTGGTGCCAGTGGAGTCCAGAAAAGTGTGTGGCTCCCCTGGAACTGGAGTTACAGATGGGAGTGAGCCACCCTGTGAGAACTAGGAACTGAACCTGAGTCCTTTACAAGAGCATCAAGGACTCTAACCAATGAGGTATCTCTTCAGCCCCTACTTTTATTTTTGAGACAGGGTTGTTCTGTAACCCAGGCTAGCCCTTGAACTCATTAAAATCCTACTTTAGCCTCCCAAGTATGGGATTCCATGTAGTGCAATTCAAAGAACTTCTGTCTAGTTACAAACTTAGAAAACCCAGTNTCTGAATGAAGACCATGTATGACAGTGGCACCAGAGAGACCTGGAGCCTCTAGTCCTGAGCACTGCTGTTCACAAGTCATGTGCCTCTAGCCTGCACTCTATCTGAGAAATAGTTAACAAGAAGCTGTCTCATACACTGACATAAGATCTACAAGACACAAAGCCTGTGAGGAATTTTAACAGACTTTTTGCTTCTAAATCCCAAAACTCATTTGCCATAATTATTGCCATAACTTATTAGAGACACAAGAATAGTTTGTGAGTACCTTGTTCCTCTGTTGTAGCACCCATCACCCTGTACTGACACATTCACTTAGCCAGCACCAAAACAGCAGTGTCTCACCAGGAATAGATTCTGATATAAGGCTCAACATAGGAATTGAAGGTACCAAAAGAGAAACAATAAGGATTACAGAATCAATCAGAAGAGAAACAGAAAAAGACACTGTAGAAGAAAGTAATTGTCAGAATATCTTCATTCATTTAAAAAAGGGGAGAGGGACTACTTGATGTCTCCATTGCTGGGTCAGTGGAGCTCAGTGCCTGGGCATCCACACTAAGCTTAAAGGGCATCTACAGGAATGAGCCTGGGAGATAGGATGACTTTTCAATATGCCCTGGGGCTGTCAGAAACACCTTTTCTGGAGATGCTCGGTTTTATGGNCCTCTGCTGTTTACACACAAGCTCCTGTTATCTCTCTTGTAAAGCAGGGAAGAAAATGAGATGAGGAGGCTGGAAAGATGGCTAGCATTCATAAGAGCTTGCTGCTCTTTCAGAGGACCTGAGTTGGCCCCCAGTCCCGGCCTCAGGTGGCTCATAACTACCTGTAACACCAATCCTGGGGGATCTAGTGGCCTCTTCTGGCCTCTGTGGCTACCTGCACACATGCAGCACACAGACATACACACATATGCATTAATTAAAATAAATCTTTAAAAAAGAAATGGAATGACTACTTCCAGTCTATGGTTGGGAGAAACTGGGGGTGTGAAACTGTACAAAAAGATACTTCCCAGTAGACTTCCTCTGGATATCATCAATGTAAGGACATTTTCATCATGTTGAGAGACCCATATCAATCATGTACAGTTCTGTACCCAGAATTAAATAATACATGACTACACAAATCCATCCCTCTTATCCTATCCTTTGGGATAGGACATCTATTCAATTGGTTCCTATGACCCCATGCCAACAGAATTTGTTTTTTTTTATATGCTATTTTTTTAATTGAGAAAAATTTCCCTTCATTTTACACATCAATCAAAGATCCCCCTCTTCCCTCTTCCTCCCAGTCTCCCCCTTCCAACCTACACCCCCTCCCCCCACAAGAAGGCAAGTCACATTCAGTAGAGGCAAGTCTGAGCCCTTCCCCCTGCCTCAAGGCTGTACAAGGTGTCCCATTATAGGTAGTGGGATCCAAGAAGCCCACTCATGCACCAGGGATGGATTCTAATCCCACTGGCAGGGGGCCCTCCAAGCAGATCTAGTTACACATCTGTCTCCCCATGCAGAGGGCTCAGCCCAGTCCCATGCAGGCTCCAAAGCTAAACAACAGAATTTTTAAAGACTAAAATTTTAGGGTTTGGTTAATGGATGGAATGGAGCCTAATTCAGTTTTGGGAACTAATGGCTGTCTTTCTGCTCTTCGAGAGAAGATGGAGTGTGATGCTGCCCTCTTACTGGTCTTCAAACAGCTATGGCTGCTGAGACACTACAGTTCCTCCACGCTTCCTACTGCTCATGCCCTTCTTGACTCTATGTTGAATTTCTACTAAGATTGAGGATTTCTACTTTACTCTCACAGAAAACAAACTAGGAAGAGGTTTTGGAACTAAGAAGTAGAAAAGGGTAAGACGGAAGGAATATTAACTTTCACTTCAAAGAAACTCACACGCTCACATACACATGTGCACGCATACATTCGAGCATGCATGCACACACACACACATACACACACACAAGCACACACAGCAGAATCACCATTCTCTTTGCAAATTAGATGTTTAAAATGCAGCCATGCTAGTCTTTGAATCTCCTTCATAACCCTGAGAGTGTTGTATAACCTGAGACTGGATCCTGGTAATCCAGGAATAAAGCCGCCATTACCTCCAACCCAGAACATGATTCCTTATCTGACTCATCAATTCTGGAATCCTAGGAGTTGAGTCCTCTTTCTAAGGATGGGAAAGGCTTACACTTCCTTTGGGAGTTCAGGGGTATGAAATTACAAACCTGTCAGAAAGACAGGCTACTATTTTTTGTTCTTTCCTCAGTAACTACTGAGGAAATTCACCTGATATGAAATTCTCCCTTTGAGAGTAACAATAAAACCACAATCATATCAGGCACGTAATGCAGTTTTGTTAAAAACCATTGACCCTTCATTTGGGCCTACAAAGAAACTAATTGCAAGATGAAAGCCTGCCATTGCTGCCTTCATGTTAGAACTGTCATCTTTACTTTGGGACAGTCTCCTACCTGAGTCTCTACAAGCACATTAATCACTCAGAGTATCTTCCAACTTAATCTGTTTCATCTTCTTTCACAGAGATAAGCCATTGTCCTAAACCTGCAGTCACCTTAGATTCCAGGACAGAAGAACTTCATGGGATTAATCACCCTCTCACCCCAAAGAATTATCCATGACATAACAGACCATCTTATCACATTTAAAACTAGGTTGATCCCTTCAAGAAACAAGGACTTCTTCGGACCATCTCAAAGATCCAGACCTGAGACGACAATCAACCAGACCACACCTGAACCAGGACTGTTTAATTACAAATACCTCTTGCCCTTCTGCCTCAGTCCCTCCTCTAGTCACACCTAAATCTCACATCAGTGCCTTGAAGACCAACTTGGGGGTCACCAGCCTCATTTGTCTGTTCCTCTTCCCAGTGTGTTGAGTAAATCCCCCATCTCTATTTTCACCACTACATAAGTTTTTACTTGGCATATTGGGATAGGTGGCTAACCCTAACTCATTATTGATGCTGGAACTGATATGTTAGCCCTTAAACTCCAGTTACATAATGATGGCAATGGGTTATAATTCTCTTATTAACACTAAATTCCTAAGACACTATCTTATGGCATCTAGATATCCTACCCAGATGGTCTTTATTTTCATCAATCCAGGGTGAACAGTGCTCATAGAAGGAGAGTTCAAAGGGCCAACTGTAAAGTTTGAGTCCATTTTTGGAGAAACTGAATATTGACATCTCAATATTGATACAGGCACACGACTTTCAGCATTCCTCGTGGCTGCTCTGAGTAAAGACCCATCCTTCACTCTTGGCCTCTCCCTTTAGATACTCCTTTAGATATGGTTAGTAGTCAACCAAGATGCTATCTCAAGATGATGTTCTTGCACAGGTTCATTCCACTCCCCATCCCATTGGAGCTGCAAGCTCAACCCTCAAGAACCCTCTTCCAATAGAAAAGTTCAAGCCAGTCATTTCGGTCAATGAGAACTTTCTTACAGCAACAAGTAAGTTGGGCAGTGGTAGCATTCACCTTCAATCTTAGCACTTGGGAGGTAAGAGATTGACAGATCTCTGAGTTCGAGGCCACCCTGGTCTACAGAGCTAGTTCCAGGACAACCAGGGCTACCTAGAGAAACCCTGTCTCCAAAAATAAACAACCAATCAACAAAAAAGCAAAGGGATAAGTATTTACTCAGTAGCCTTCTCCAGACTCCAAAGATCACAGAAGAAGATTAAAACAAGATTCCTTTCCTCAAAAAACTTACTCTAAAGAGATAATTCTCCAGCCCAAATCAGTAGTTAAGCCCAAAATCAAGTGTAAAGTGAAGCACAAACAAATCTCTATGGAACAGACTAACCTAGATCAGCCATGAAGAAAATGGACTGGTATTAGGTCTAAAAGGCTACAAAGGGCCACAATATAAACCCAGGGGTGGTATGGCTTCTTGGTGGGTTCATAGCAGAGGCACTGTTTGGAAGTAATAGGAAAGGGAATGAGTAAAATACAGTGACCTCAGTGAGAGATGAGGTTCAATATTATACAAGGAAAATGGGGACTGTGCCGGGATGGATGGCACAGGCTTATAATTCCAGGCAGCACTTGGAAAGCAGGAGGATTGAGAATTCAAGGCCAGACTAAGCTACATTCTGAGAAGTTGTCTCAAAACAAACAAAACAACAACAGAAGAAAAACCAAGAAGGAAGCAGTTCTCTCCNCTTAGCTAGTTCCAATGTTCCCNGAGTATGACAGATTCCTATGGTTACTCTCATCTCCAGCTCCATTTCTGTTTCATTCTCTCAACATCCTCATTAACTATGGTGGACCCAAGAAGCCACTCTGCACATCTCCATCCCACTTCTCACTCAAATTCTTCTCCCAGGCCCTTCACTTCAGCTACNATCTATACCAGAAGATTCCCAAATATCCCTTTGGCCAGACCATTCCTGAGATTGGGATTTCANTAACCAACTGCTCTAGAAGTGTCCCACTGAATGTGGCATGGGCACTCAAAGTCAACCTCTTCGAACATGTTCAGTCTGGTCTTGTTTNTGCACCTACATCTCAGGAATCCAGGCCTANGGTTTTAGCCCATCATTTTCACAACTCCAACAGTCACTACCATGACAGCAACATCAGTCCCATAAGCGTCCTTTCTTCTGTTAGTAAACCTCCCCTGCCTCACACCCCCCAACCTTCAATATGATCTCCAACCACTTCCTGGTGATAGTTAAAATGGAACTCTGTCTTCTCNTCCTCAAATGCCCACCTGTTTACAATACAAACTCTATGCTTTTTCTTTCAAACTGGTCCTTTCTCTACTGACTATCTACCTAGTTTACCTTTTTTTCTCTGAACCCACACTCCCAGGCAATGTCAGTGGCCTGGGCCTGGATCACAGCACTGAATCTTGTTGAAGAGTGCCCAGCACTCTCCATCTCCCATGCTTACAACCTTACTACATTCTNACCATTCAACTCCAGCTCACTCTGCGAGAAGAAGCCCTTACTAATGCTGTGCCTACGTTATGGCTTTGCCTAACTCTTGTATCCAGTCCTGCCTTTCTCTACTCACTTCTCTCCTGAACCATGATTGTTGATGTACTCTGCTCACTTCCTCACCAGTTAGTTCAGGGCAAGGATGGTTTGTGGAAGAAGTTTCTATATTTAAGATAGTATCTAGTATATGGAAAACACTTAATAATTATTTACTGCATAAATTGTAAAGGGGAAAACAGAACTGCTGGGTTGTTAGTCAGGAAGTCTGGCTGCCAATGTTTGTTGTACTCAATTAACTGCTTGCCCCTGCCCAAGACATTGAACTACTCAGTGTGACTGCCTGCTAATGGGGTAGGTAAGAAGAGGTGACTTCTTCTCTAGCCATGTCTCAGGAAAATAATAAATAATAGTAAAATGGGCAGAAGTAGAGAGCACTTTCAAAAGATAAAATATGCATATTAAGGTTCTGGTAGTATCTGGAATAAAGAACCACCACTTGGTATGTATGATAGGCATTTGGGAACTGCTTTTGCTAAAAATTCCTTGGTGGTTTAGCACTTCACTTGGCCTATACAAGGTAACTGTACTGGNTGGTTTTATGTCAACTTGACATAAGCTNGTCAACAAAAAGGAGCCTCAATTGAGAAAATGCCTCCATAAGATCCAGCTGTNAGGCATTTTCTCAGTTAGTGATCAATGGGGGAGAGTCCATTCCATTGTGGGTGGTATTGTCACTGGGCTGGTGGTCCTGGATTCTATAAGAGAGCAGGCTGAGCAAGCCATGTGAAACAAGCTAGGAAGCAGCACCCCTCCAGGGCCTCTGCATCAGCTCCTGCCTCCAGGATCCTGCCATGCTTGAGTTCCTGTCCTGACTTCCTTTGGTGATGAACAGCAATGCAGAAGCTGAATAAACCCTTTCCTCCCCAACTTGCTTTTTGGTCATGGTGTTTCATTGCAGCAATAGAAACCCTAGCTGAGACAGTAACTAAATGCAGGATAACAGCCTCCAGCTTGCTTCTATCTCCTTTAGGCACTTACTACCAGCTTTCACAGTGTCCTGTTCTAGGCCCCTAAAAAACTCCTTCAGGTGTCTAGTGATTGTCCTAGACCTGCAGTCTCCTTGGATTCCAGGAACAGAAGAATTTGGCAGACATGTCACCCTAAACAGGAAGGATAATCTTAGGGAAGTAGCTTGTCTATTCTAGATACACGGATTTCTTCAAACCAACCTGTAGAACCAGCCAGTGGTCAACCAGACCAGTCACCTAGATGGTTTAGTGAGTGATGCATGGCTCTTGTTCCCTGGCTGATTCTTAGTGTAAAGCTACTGTGGGCATTCAGAAGACAGACCTGAAGTCACTGAATACGTCATCTGTGCTTCCCAGTGTGACCACATTGGCTAAATATTCTTTATCTGCCTTTTGCCATCAACCATCTCTTTAATAGTTGCACTGAAATGGATTACTGAACTTTATCAGTTGAGTCTCCTGGAGCTGAGCTTTTTGCCCCAAACTCTCATAACATATCCACACTCATATCACCCTTACATCACAGTTGTCCCTCTATGTCTGTGTGTAATTATGGATTAAAAATATCTTAATCTTGTCTTTACTGAGTATATAACAATTTTTCTTGTTGTTTTTAAACAGTGCAACATGATAGTTATATATCATTTACATTGTATTAACTATTATTAGTAACCTAGAGATGACTTGCGGTATACAGGAGAATGTGCAGGGGTCATATGCAAATAATGCACTATTTTACATAAGAGACTTTAGTGTCATCTAAGTCCTCTGATTGAGAAATGGGAAATGGAAGCAATCCACTGAGGGCCAACATTTTGTAACTTGAAACTTATTTTTTATAATTTTTTTAATGTTAAAAAGGAACATATTTTTGTTGTTGTTGTTGTTTTACTCTGGGACCCCTCAGAACCCTCCTCCCAATTCCTTTAAAGGCTCTAAGTGTGTGTGTGTGTGTGTGTGTGTGTGTGTGTGTGTGTGTGTAGTACTGGAGAGTGAATCCATGGCCTTACACTTTGTAAAAATGCACCCTGCCACTGAGCTACACCTACAGCCCAAAATTAACCAGATCAAGATTAGAATGGGCTTGCAATGAAAGTTCTGCCAAATATGGTATATAGACCAGGAATTCATTTAATATAAAAATAAAAGTTACAGAATGTTATATCACATCTATGTCTTAAAAGGTTCTATTCTTAAAATTTTACACTGAGAGACTTATTTAGAAAAATGTAAAATGAAGGCAAAACAGAGAGATAAAAGCGTAAATCTAGTATTCACAGGAATAATTTGACATTTTAGTCAAAACTGTGCTTTTAGATGTTTTTAAAAGTATGTCGCCGGGCGGTGGTGACGCACGCCTTTAATCCCAGCACTCGGGAGGCAGAGGCAGGCGGATCTTTGTGAGTTCGAGGCCAGCCTGGGCTACCGAGTGAGTTCCAGGAAAGGCGCCAAAGCTACACAGAGAAACCCTGTCTCGAAAACCAAACCAAACCAAAACAAACAAACAAACAAAAAGTATGTCACAGGCTGGGTGTGGTGGCACACACCTTTAATCTCAAGACTCTTGGAGACTGAGGCAGGCAAATCTTTATGAACTTGAAGCCTGGTCTAGATTGTGAGTTTCTAGCCAACCANGGCTACATTATGAGACCCTGTCTCAAACAAACAAACAAGCAAACAAAAGAAAAGAAATCACAGCACTAAACAAAGTAGGAATTTTTAAAAGGATAAATGTATTATTGTTGTTGTTATATTTTATACATATGGGTCTTTTGCATGCATGTATGTCTATGCACCGCATGTGTGCCTGAGTGTCCTTGGAGACCAGAGTGTTGGATCTCCTGGAACCAGGGTTAGAGATAGTTGTAAACTGCCATGTGTATGCTAGGAATTGAACCCAAGTCCTTCCTTTGGAAGAGCAGCCAGTGCTGTTAGCCACTAAGCCATCTTTCTAGCCCCTAAACTTAAGGCTTGGTTTTGTTTGTCTAGTTTAGACTGCTGAAAAATACCCAGAATACATTTACTTTTTAGTAAGGACAAAATAATGAGTTTCTGGTGATTGTTATAATCCCCTGAAAACAGTTAAAATATGTGTTCCTGAGGAAAATCCAACTGGCTTCCTCCTACTGTAACTCACTCCTCACTTGTGTGATGTGAATGATTTCTCCACACCTGCAAACATCAACTCTCCCAGACCCAGATCATGGTCCCCAGAGATTTCTCAGTAGTGATTCCAGTGCCTGAGGAGCCAGAAGAGGATGTCAGATTCTCCTGAAACAGGAGTTTACAGGTAATTGTGAGTGATCATGTGAGTACCGGAAATTGAACCCCAGGTCCTCTGCAAAAACAGCAAGATGCTCTTAAGAAGTGAGCCACCTCTCCAGACCCATTGTGGTTAGATTTACAAAACTAATACACTGAAACATTCCAATCTAAAGATGCTGGTAGAAAACACACCAACATAAAGACACATGTATAAGAATGCCATAATGAAACCTATTATTATGTATAATTAATGCATGTTAATAACAAAAACAAAGAACAACCACTGAAATATGCTATTCATATTCCATGCATTC
Organism: Neotoma lepida; assembly: GCA_001675575.1. Taxonomy (NCBI): domain Eukaryota; kingdom Metazoa; phylum Chordata; class Mammalia; order Rodentia; family Cricetidae; genus Neotoma; species Neotoma lepida. Next base: position 73,451 of record LZPO01066328.1, on the reverse strand, counting down.
CAAAAAGCCTCTCCCAGATCAACAAAGAGGAAAATTAAATAGATGCTCCAAATTTGGGAACTGACATAGCTTGGTATGAAAGACATTTTAACTGGTAACTGTCAAGACACCCTCCAAAGCAATGGTGTTCCTTCACCCATTCCAAAGATCCCACAAAATCCTACACAAACTTGGACGTGCCAATTCCANGGGATGAACCTGGATAAGAAATGAGAAGTTCCAGCTACTAGTTCTGCTCTACTACTAACCATGAAACTTGTGGCAAGTCATTTATCCTCACTGTGTCGTGTCGTTCCTGTCCATAAAACAAGGGTATAGTCTGTACAAGCTCAGCTACAGTGTGATTTTAGAATTCACCTGGGCTACATTTGGCTCATACTGAAATCATCAACAAAGAAATTCTGTGACATCACCCCATGCCATTATGTGCAGGACACACAGATGGCAGGCAGGTGGCCCTGCTGTTTGTTGGGCAAAAAACAGAAGAGTAAACACTCCCAGTAGAGGTCAAAAGAAATGCTTCCAGAATCCCGGGGACACCCTTGCACATCACTGCATAACCACAGGGGTGGAGAAGCAGCAGCAGCTAAAGGAACAGCATGGGCTCAATTAGAACCAGAGCCTTGCCCAAGAAGCCTTGGAAACTGAGAGAGAGCAGGCTGCAGACTTAGAGGCTTCCAGAACCTCCAGCCACCCATCAAGCAAGAGACTGCTGGGCCCTCCTANGTCTTTGTAACTTCTGCCAAGAATCATATCGTTGTTTATAACATCATATTTTAAGGCTTAGCGTTGTTACCAACCAAATACTATTATTAGCAGAGGTAATTTTAACTTGGATTCACCAACAGTCAATGCATATTTCCCTTCTATTTGGGAAGACCCAACGAATAGTTTCTTGACATCCCAAAATGGAAGACTAGACTGAATAAATTATAAATCTATACAATATTTANTACATCTCATTTCTGGAAATATGCACACAGTAGAATTGTGTGCCCCCATTTACCTCGGAGTGTCCCTGAACTTTGAACAGTGACTGATGAGCACATCATTTGAGCTCAGAAGAGACTTGCTGCATCAGTAAATAAAAGGCATTATTACAAGGAAAAGATAAATTAAAAGTGTGTCCTATTTTTGCAAACACAGAAATGTGACACAGAAAACTGTGCATAGCTATGCATAGAATTAGTGTGACTCTGATATCACTACGTGGTGGCATTTCAGGAAATCTGCTTTTCTTCTTGGGTAAATCATTGCAGTCTTTGTCAACATTTACTTGTATAATTGGGAAACGAGGCATATTTCCATTTGGCAAATAAGAATGTTTGACATAAATAAGTAAANACTGGTAAAATGTGATTAATTAGTAAAATGATGTTGGCAATTAAACTACCATCCTTGAAAAAGCATCCCAATATGTTAAAGGAATACACACGTATGTGCATTATTCTGTGGGTTTTTGAGTTGTCTGGTTAGCATGCTCATGAGGCTGTTTGGAATAACCTGACCAATCCTGCTATAATATAAACCAATGGTAAGATGTTAGGAGTGGGATGAATCACTTTTGTGAAAGTAACCACCATGTTGTCTTAGATCAAGAAAGGCTGGACACACAGTAACAGAATAGCCTAAACCAGCCGTCTTCTGTAACCAGGCAAGGCTTCCAGATATGGGACTGGGACACTAACCCTGCCACAAAACCTTCGACCTACAATTTGCCCTGCCAGATGATGTGCTGGAGTATTAGTGGCACAGAACTTGTGGGAGTGACCAACCAATGACAGGTCCAACTTGAGGCCCACTGCCACGAGAGTAAACCCACACCTGTCACTGCTTGGATAGCCAAGAACCAGAGGCTGGATAGCCCAGAGACCTAGGATAGAACCAAATATGCAGGCAAAAAAAAAAAAAGTCAATGAAATGATTCCTAATGATACTCTGCTATATTTGTAGACTGGAACCTAGCATAATCATCATCAGAGAGGCTTCATCCTGCAATTGATAGGAGCAGATGCAGAGACTCATAGCCAAACATTAGGTGGAACTCCCGGACTCCCACAAAATTGGGGGAGGAAGGATTGCAGGAGCCAGAGAGGTTGAGAACACGAGGAGAACACGGCCCACTGAATTAACAAAGCAGGGCTAATAGGGACTCGCAAAGGTTGAAGTAACAATCAGGGAGCCTGTATGGGTCTGACATAGGCCCTCTTCATATATGGTTGGTTGTGTACTTTGGTGTTCTTGTGGGACTCCTAACAGTGGGAGGGGGACTGTCTCTAACTCTTTTGCCTGCTTTAGGGACCCTTTTCCTCTTACTGGGTTGCCTTGTCCAGCCTTAGTACAATGGTATGTGCCCGGTCTTCTGTAATTTGTTATGCCGTGTTCAGCTGATGTCTTTGGGAGGTCTGTTCTTTTCTGAAGGGAAATGGAGGAGGAATGGATCTGGGGAAGAGGGGGAGTGGGAGGGACTAGAAGGAATGGGGGGAGGGGAAGCTGCAGTCAGGATGTAGTATATGACAGACGAATAAATTTGAAAAAAAAAAGAAAAAGGCTGGGCACACAGGAACTGAAGACTTCCCATACAGCACACAGACTCTAAGGGTACTAGCAAGCAAGTCAGTCCTTGATTGTGTGGTTCATGGCACATGACAGAGACCTTCCTATTAAAACTATTCTGGGGTTGGCGCGGAGTTGGAGGGACTGGAGAGATGACTCAGCAGTTCAGAGCACTGGCTGCTCTTCCAGAGGACCAAGGTTCAATTCCCAGCACCCATATGGCAACTCGCCACCGTCTGTAACTCCAGTTCCAGAAGTTCCAAAACCTTCACACAGACACACATGCAGGGAAAACACCAATGCAGATAAAATAAAAAATNAAATAAATCATTAAAAAACAAACAAACACCTACTCCTTGGATGGACATGATAGGGAAGAAGTGGTCTAACTTATTCCAAGACACCAAGAGTCTTTTTAGCTTTGTGTTTGATTTCTGTCTGGAGGAACCGCCTGAGNCCTGGGCATCTCACNTGGGGTGGGCGCTAAGGTTTTGTTGTGATTGTTTGCAGGCGCTGTTCTAAATTTTATTTTATTTTTATTACCTTTTTTTTTTGTAGCTGACCTTGAGCTCTGTAACTTACACCTGGAACGTTAGAATTGGTGCAGCTAGCATTGATCGAGCTACCTGGCATGGTTGACCTTGTCTTTTCAAATACTTTTCATATTAAACAAAACAAAGCAAAACAAAAACATAAAAAGCACTGCCACAACTCTAGCGCACATGAGCAAAAGAAGCTACATCAGTCTGACAGACAGGCATGTTTGCCTATGTGACTCTGTATGTAATATGCAAGAGAGGAAAACGAAAAGGAGAACCGTAGCTTGCCCCCCACCCCTGGGAGAGGAGCACGGGGTAATTCCTCAGAGTGCCCTTTCTCCCCAAGGAAGCCTTCGAGCTACAACTCCTGACCCTGACGGTGCTTGCCCTTACATGCTTTGTCACCACGTCTCAGCTAATGTCACTCGAGCAGGTGCTGTCCTCAAAAGCATCACTGTACACACAGAATGCATCTACCCTGTGCTGCAAGCAGTATCTGTGTCACCAGGAGGGAGAATTCAGGGGAGGCTGGGAACAATTCAGAAGAACGCACTCAACAGTCTACAACCAATCAGCTACTCGGTTGGCTGGGTAAGGAGGCTCAGCTGCTCTTTCTAGACTTCTTGTTTGGGTCCAGGTAGGCTCTGCTGTCTGAAACACCTGCTAATTAAAGGTTAGGGACAAGGAGTCTCCATAGACGTCCCTCTCGGGCATAGATAGCTATTGGCTTCGCTGGGTGTGGTTTGGTTTCAGTCACGCAGCCTCTCAGCTTGTTCTAGCTTCTGGCTGGCAGGCAGCTTCCACGGATCTGCAAGCCTGCTGGGACCTGGGCCAGCCCAGGTGCACGGCAGGCGGCCGCTCGTCTCCACTGACAGGGGTCCATCTCGGGAATGTCCTTGCTTTCTTCCNGTGGAGTCTGAATGGCACACAGATGCCTGTCTTCCCTAGCCACCCCGCAGTTTGCATCAATGCTTCTGCAGTTGATAGGGTACACTCTTCAGAGGGTTCCCAGACGTGACCTTTTTATTTGCTATCAATTCAAGCAAATCACTTGATTATCAGTTTCTATTTAGATAAGTAGAAGGTTTTAGTTCAATTCTGAATCATCAGGAAGCCTTCTTCGGGTCATTTGATTNCTTTCCCTNCTGAAATGTTTGCCTCCTGTTTCACATGCTGTGACCTGATGCACAGGTTATTTCACTACTGTAGTACAGAAAGCTTTGTCCCTACAGCCCAAGATCTTTTGAGACTGTAACACGGACTTGTTCCTCCTTTCTCCTGTTTGTAAACTAGCAGGGTAAAAGGACCCCAGGATTTGTCACTAGATAGCAACTATTCAAAGACAAAGTGAAATAAGGCGTCCTTCACCTGCTTCTAAAGGTACAGTCAACACACAGGTGGCACACACCTATAATCCCAGCGGCTAATTAAAGGCTAGGGACAAGGAGTCTCCATAGACATCCCTCTCCAGCATAGCTATTGGCTTCGCAGGGTGTGGTTTGCCTTCAGTCNTACAGCCTCTCAGCTTGTTGGGAAGTTGAGGCAGAAGGACTGCTATGAGTTCAAGGCCCGCCTGGCCTATAATAGTGAATTCAAGACTAGCCTGGGCTACATAGCAAGATGAGGGGTGGGGATAACTAAAAACAATGGTGGCTGGCAAATGGCTTAGCTGGTAAAGGCACTTGCTGCCAAGCCTAATGACCTAAGTTCAGTTCCTGGGACCCACATGGTGAAAGGACCAAACCAACTGTCACAAGTTGTCCCTTTACCTTCACATGTGCTCTGTGACACACTCCTGCTTCCATCCACACAAAAGCAGGGGGATTTTAGGTAATGAAATTGTGGTCCGTTTAGAAATTGTTTGTATTGGACACTGGANTCTGTGTGTAGTTCATCCACACTGTAGATATCCAGAACAATATTTAAATTGCTGACTGAATTTCAAACCACCAGCTTGCTTCTAGTCTTTCGTCTCTTATTACTGGTAATTTCATGTCCCAAGAATGCCTAATAAAGATTCAGGGAATGGAGAGCTAG
>LZPO01066328.1:31709-48942 GCA_001675575.1 Neotoma lepida | reverse complement strand
CTAAGTAAATGGTGCAATGGCATGCATGCACCCCCTAAGTAAATGGTGCAATGGCATGCATGCACCCACTAAGTATATGGTGCAATGACATGCATGCACCCACTAAGTAAATGGTGCAATGGCATGCATGCACCCCTCTAAATAAATGAATTAAGTATAGTAAACATTTTAAAAATCACTGTGTGATGTTGTCCATGACACACAGGACGAAGCAAACTTGTATTTGACAAGGTTTATAAAAGTACCCTGAAAACTGTTTGNCTGAGGGACACACAGAAATGTCAAACAAGGTGAAGGTATCAGAACTAGCTAAGTTCTATAAGGCTCTGAAGCAATGTTTCCTGGACTGCAAGCTTGCCGACACCTATCACTAAACCAAAAGAAGTTTTTATTCGTACACACCCCCTCCCTCTCCCTCTCCCTCTCCCTCTCCCTCTCCCGCCCTCTCTCTGGCTATGTGTATGTGGTCATGTGGGTGTGTGTGTATATGCATGCCAATGTCCATGTGGAGGCCAGAGTTCACATCAGGTATCTTATTTCTTGAGACAAGATCTCTCCATCAGAACCTAGAGCTCAGTGATTGGCTAAACTGGCTAGCCAATGAGCTCCAGGGATCCACATGGCTCCATGCCCCCCCACCTCCAGCTCCAGCCTCAGTCCTGGGCTAACAGATGCCCCTGTTCTCATCTCTTTACAAGGGTTCTGGGGAGCAACACAAGTCTTTCTTATCTCACAGCAGGTACCTCAGCAACAGATCTATCTCCTTAGCCTTGTATTTTCTATTTCCTTTTCCTCTTTTTTCTTCTTTTTTGACNTTTCTGATTTTGTTGTTTTTTTGAGGCAAGGTCTCCTTGGGTATCCCAGGCTGGGCCTGGGACTCATAGCAATCTTCTGGCTTCTGCTTTCCAAGTGTTGAGATTATAGGCCTGAGCTGCCACAACTCAGTCTCCCTCCCCTCTCCCTTTTTTATTATGCAGGTCATTAATCTAACAAGGCAGTGACCCTTGACTTTCAGAATCATCTGAGAAGCATTTTAAAAATCTGATACCTAGGCCCTACCCTGAGTTTCTCAAAGGGTGGTTTGCGGTGGGACTAGGGCACCCCAGGCAAATCTATTGTGAGCAGGAATAGAGTCACAGGCCCAGTGGTTTCTAACTTTCAGCTAAAAAGCCACTCTTACGTCGTTGTCTACGAAGCACTGTGCCTTCCCTGGAATGTGCCCTACTCCCACGCCAGGGGAGATCTGCTAGTTAGTTACTCACTCAAGTGACTCCAAATTGAATAGAAGAAAATAGCAACAAATAGAAATCAAAGTAGAGCCTGGGCTTTCCTGTCCTATATGACAGGTCAGGCCATGCAAGGCCANAAATAAATGGCTAACAGTAATTTGCTGAAAGTAAAGGGACTGCTCCAAGAATTCTTTGCAAGGTTGAAGGGACTAGGGAAAAGCGAAGGTACACTGATCGATCACCTTGCCTGCTCACATAGCAGAAGCCCGAACTCTGAAAGAGATGGAGAGATGATGATGATGATGATGATGATGATGATGATGATGATGATTGCCAGGGAGGAAGGCACAGCAAAGGGTCTCTTGCCCTGGCTCTCCTCTCCTGCCAGGTAAAGCTAGCTGGCAAAGGAAAGCCTGTCATCCTCATGCCATCTTTTACATTTACACAAGAGAAGTCTGGGGACTGCCCTTCATGACCTGCAGACTACACTCACCTGTCTGGCCAAGCTGACTGCAGGAGGAACCGCTCGTCCATGCCTGCCCTACTTTTGGGCACATGAGTGGATCAAGAAATATGGATTCTTTCTGTACACAGGTTAAATACCCAACTCCATGTCTCTTGGGTCCAAGGATTTTTGACTCAGATCTACTAATAAGTCATACTAAAAGTGATGGTTTATTGGTTCCTGCTGTGTCTTACATGTNTCATATAGACAATCTCACTTTTTTCTATATTATCTCTTGATTATCTGCACTGTATCTACATTATCTGAATATCTTTGTAGATATTCACATTAAGTAACTCACCCAGGATGGTGCAGTGAATACCTACCTGGTGATACCAGGATGCTAATGCAGGCTTATTCTGATACCAGATCTGGGGCTCTATCCAGGGTTTCTGGTATTATTGACATTTTAGTCTGACATTTAGACTGTTTTGTGTTGGGATGGACTGTCATGTGCTCTGCAGGNTGCCTAGTAGAATATCTGGCCTCCCTTCATTAGAGGCCGGCAACAACCCTTCCAATGGTTAGAACAATCAAAAATGTTTCCAGACATGGCCACGCCTCCAGAGGTGGGCAAGGTCAACCTTCCTCCTCATTAATGGCCTCCACTCTAGGTTGGGACGCGCTATGGATGGTTTTCCTGGTATAAGTCCACAGGCCATTACTCAGAAGAGGAAGTGCCAGAACAAAGCAACAAAAGCCACAGCACACCACAATTCTCCAGGGAAGCACAATATTTCAATAATGCAACCCCATTCTNCAGTTATGTATCATTATGTGAGTCGCTAAGTAAGTTTCTTAGGGTCTCCTCATGTAGCACAGGGTGATCTAGACTTCACAATTCTCCTGTCACTATCTCCTCAGTGTCCACCACTCCGCCTGGCCCCAGGTGCTTTTGTATCATCTCCCTTCGTGACAGCTAAGCCTGTAGTGAGAGCTAATCCTCAAAGAGCTAAGCCACTTCAAAGAAATGGAGACAGGGGAACTGTGATGGCCTTTCTCCCTTCTTAACTGCATTGGTTTTAAAATTACCTAGGAGACACACCTGAGCATGTCCTTGCTTGCCCACAGGGGTTTAACCAAAGAGAGGAGATCCACCCTGACTGTGGGTCCTGACATCCCATACACTGGGGTCCCAGACTGAATAAAAAGGAGAATAGGAGAAAGTGAGCTAAGCCTCAGCATTCATCCACCGCTACTTCCTGACCACAGAGCTCTCAGCTTTTGCCACCATATTAACTACCATGGTGAACTGGTCTCTCAAACTGTGAGCCAAATAAAACCTTCCCTAATTTGCTTTTATTAGTTATTTTGTCTCAGCAATGAGAGAAGTAGCTGATACAGNAACACTCTGTGAAAGTCATATTAATCCTTGGCACTGCAAGTAATTAAGAGAAGGCTTTTGCTAGTACTTACTTCTAAGACAGTATATAACACATATGTGAGCTCTGGAGAAGCAAAGTCCACATCTTATGGCTCTCTGCATTCCTGGTACTTGCTGGCCTTCAACTTAGGAACTCTCATAAAACACTGTTTCATGAACCATGATGTTTTATAGTAACTCTTGATCATTTGATTAAAATTATTATAACATCTTCCTGGTTTATATCTGAATAGTAAAATTTACAGAAAAACTTAATGTCAAACATCTAAATTAAAAGTAAAGTAACTGTGGTTGTTTTTAAAGCCATGATTTAAAATTTAATAACAAAAACCAAAAACCTAAGATGTTAGAAAGATAAAAATAAAATTTTCTAGTTCATATAGTAAGTTACAAAGCTTAGCTAAAAGACTGTCATTTGTTAGACAATTATAAATTTTCACATAAAGTCAAAAGAATTTTAAACCTACTAATAAATGATTTGACTATTAAAAATAGCCAGATTCAACTCAATACTTATTCAGTTATGCACAAATCACATTTAATCTTCTTCCCAAACCCATGGGGTCCACACCTATTATNAGTCCCATTTTAAAACAGATGTCACTTGAAATTAAAATTATTATCCATATGGTAGAAACTGGGGTTCAAAGACGAGAAACAACATGTCATCCAAGACCANGCCTAGACCAGAATCAAGTCACGGTGCTGTGAAGCTTTTTGCTACATAACCTGAAAAGAAAATCGAGGTTTAAGGGAAAGCAAAGAAGAAAGAGGGCCTATGTTCTGGTTCTGTTGGCTTCTTGCACCGTGTGCTCTGGAATCCTTATACTAAACGAATTTTCAGAAGTCATTCTCTTCCATTTGCCTGTATATAAAGTTAAAACTCCAACTCAAAACTCAAGCGCCAGGCCTAAGTATGTGTAAGCATGGCTTTCTGGGTACCTTTTNTTGTTCGTTAGTTTGTGTATGAGAAAACTAGTCTCTTATTTTGCTGCTTGTAAAAATATGCAGCAATACAAACTGCCCAGCAAAGAATATCAAAGTGAAAGGAGATTTATTTTCACGTGACCTAATACATTGTAAGGTATACTAATTAAGTGATATTTCTAAGTTATTTTTCCTATGCATACTAGACCATAAANGCCCAAATGAAGGTGGTACTTTTATTGATTTGTATCTCAAATTTTTGTTTAGATGGTCTCACTATGTAGTTTGGCTTGAACTTGCTATACAGATCAGGCTGCCCTCAAACTGACAGAGACCCACCTGCTTCTGCTTCCCGGGTGATGGGATTAAAGGCNTGTGCCACTACATCTGGCTGATTTGGACCTAAAATGTCTCCCAGTGGCTACTGTCTGGAAGGTTTGGACTGTAGTATTGGGAAGCGGTGGGGGAAAGAAAGGATAGTGGAGGGGGTGCTTAAAAGGCCCTGGTCTTCCCCTCTGTCTGTAATTACCTACACCATGAAGTGAGAGCTTTGCTCTGCCACGTACTCCCAGCCCTGCAGCTCTGCCCTTCCATAAACCCAAATCAACTGGGCCAAGCAGACAGAAACCTCTCAACCTTTCCCNGGGCAGTCCTTGCCTCTAAGTAGATTATCTCAGGTGTATCACTGCTGTCATACATCTGACACAACTTTGAGTAAGCACTAATAGAAACATCGTATGTTTTCTGGAAGCCCCCTTGTGAACTGCTAATCCTTCAAGAGAATCGTCACTATTTTCATATTTCATTTTACAGCCCCAGTTCTCCAGAAGCCCAGGTTGGCCTCATTCTGCCTTTGACTCTGCCAACTGCAGGTTTGCAGGCACTGGGGCAATCAGCAAATGTGCTGCAGCATCTGAAGGCAGCTCAAAAGCAGGCGCTCCGGGACTATTCTCAGAAATGACAGCATCACTAGATTTTAGTACCCAGCTTGCCAAGGGAATGCTTTGCAAGGGGAGAAATATTCATTTGCATGTATGAATANAGACATATTTATTTTAATACTTGGATAAAGAATTGAAAGTATCAGCTGGCTTTATATTGAAGTGAATAAATATACTGCTGCAACAATGATATTTCGGATTTTTGGTGCAAGGGTCAAGCNGTTCAAAAGCTCTATGTATGCGCTTTGCACAGCAAAGCAAGTCCTAATATGATGTTTTGAAATGAAAGCATGCTTTTNCTACTAGTTTGCATAGTTATTAAAGATTTCCCTTCCTTGAAGGAAAAAGGAAACTCGAGACAAACAAAAAAATAAAATTAAAATTAAAAAGGACACCATCACCACCAACAAGACAAAAACCCAGACTGGGCTAGNTGTGGTGGCACACGCCTTTAATCCCAGCAATAGGGAGGCAGAGGCAGGTGGATTTCTGTAAGTTCAAGACCAGCCTGGTCTACATAGTGAATTCCAGGCCAGCCAGGGATACACAGAAGACCCTGTTTCAAAACAAACAAACAAACAAACAAACAAAAAAATCAGACCCACTAAATGTTAATTCTTAAAATAACTCTTAGAGATTGGGGCTGCAGTTTAGGGGTAGAGCACTTCCATAGCATGTGCTAGGCCCCAAGTTTGATTTTCAAAACTGCAAATAAAATATTTCTTGTAATACACACACTTGTAATTCCAATAGTTGGGAAATAGAGACAGAAGGATTAGCTATGTTTGAGACCAACNTGGGCTAGAAGAGTCTTTGTCCCAAAAAACAAAGTTAAAACAACAAACAAACAAAAAAACAGCCCTTGGTTTTCTTAGGGAGCAGGCATGTCAATGTGTGCCAGAGAATGGCCCTGTACTCACAGCCTGGAAGGAAAGATATTCTTTCCCAAACANAAGTACCTTCCAGTGGCAAAGAAATCACAGGGTTGCTATGAATCAGTTGTTATATCTAAATAAACTACCCACCACAAATAATCAGCGATATAAGGTAAGTCGACAAGATGCTCAACATTACTTTAAATGAACTGACTTGTACACCCAAGATAAACAAAGGAAAACAGACAACGCCTAGGTCGTGTTTTTAGATATGCCTTAGACACCTATCCTCTGAGATGCCGGGGATAGAAAGAACAGTTNAGGACATGAGAGCANGCCACCAATAACTTCAACAGGGCAATTGTGGATAGTTCTTTTCACGAGGCTAACTTCTTAACCACAGGAAAAGAAACCCGCACTAATACAAACACCAACTACACGACACTGGAACACTAAAGTTTGCCTGTGAGATGCAATATACTTGTCGTCCTCCGCACCCTCCACTTTTTCTCAGAAGCTGCCTCTGGTGGATTATTACTCTACACACACCTGCTGTTACATGAGTTCTGCCCAAAGCACACAAGGTTGATAACCCTTATGTATTTGAAATCTTACTCTGAGACTATTCCTTTTGCCCAGTCTCTTCTCATCACATGCCCAAGCAAAGCATTTCTAACCCAGGTCAGAAATATGAGGTGTCACTTAAGCAAGACAAAGTGCTCACCGACACCACCGGTGTCTCTCTTATCACTGGGTACCACTGCTCAGGAAGTTGAGACACTTGGCTGCCTCCAGGTCCTGGCAACTAACTGGTCATCCTTCCACTAGGTTCCCAATACTCCTGGGCTCTCTGAGTGCTGAGTCCTCACTTGTCCTGTCTAGGGCTTCTCAATCTGCTGTCAAAGAGATACCCTCTTGGAGTGTCCACGACCACTTCCACTGAAAAGACGACATTCCCAGCACTGGCCCGCTGGCCACCTCTNCCCCTTCGTGCTTTCCGGTCCCTCAGTTCACCATAGCCCCCTAAATCAGCAGCCCACGGTTTTCAGCATAACTGAGCTCCTTGTAGCATCTCCTTGGAGTACCTGCTCCATCCTCCTCAAGGAGAAGCTCAGGCCTCGCTCACCTTACTCTTTCCGGGGTTCCCCTCCCTCGGGCACCCCCTTCCGCCCCGTTCTTCCTCTACTAGGCATTCCCCTCCGGAGTTCCGTTCCTCTCTGCCCTGTGGAGGGCGCCCCAAGAATGCACACAGGACTCCCCCTCCTCTGGATCCTGCCTCTCCTGCTCTCCGGGCTCATACACCCTCAATTCACGATCGTGACATCTACCCCAAACCCCAGCTCCCCAGGCTCCCATCTCCAAGCTCCTCACCACCTCAGTTCAGATTCCCAAGCCCCAGCNCTTCAGGGCTCTGCAGCTCCCCAACTCCGTGGTCCCGACTGTCTGTCCTGCATTCTAAAAAACCAGTATTGAAACTCCAACATCGGGTCCCAGCGGCGGCCCCCGGGGTCGGGGCACCTGTCAATGCGGTTCTACATCTTCTCTGCAGAGTCGGGTCAGGCGCTCCCCAACGTCTCGATCCTGACATCCCCGCCTCCCGAGCTCTAGCGGAGGCTCCCCAGCATCGCAGTGGAGACCTGTACCCTGCCCTCTCCCTAGCCCCCGCGACTGGACTCACCAACACCAGGCACGGCCGAGCTCCGGCAGCCCAGCCCCGCCAGCCACGCTCCCGCCCCGGGCTCCCGGAGAGCTCCCTCCGAGCGGCCGCGACCGCGGAGGGCTCTGCACCCGAGAGCGACGAGGAGGAGGGGACAACCCTGGCGGCGACGCCCAGCTCCGCCCCTTCCCGGCCCAGGGGAGGGCTGCATAGCCGGGTGCACACCCCGCTGCCACAGCCACCGCAGCCGAGGAAGTTGACTGACGCCGCTTCCTTCCACCCACCTTCAGACCCTCGAGCCCCCCTTTAACTGCAACTCCCCTGGGGGCTTGAGGCAGCAAGGGATGCAGTATGCACTCTGCGTTCTTTCTCAAAACCATTTTCTAAGTCCCTCGGGAAGGAGAATAACAAACTTCATCTGTCATTTCAGGAGCTGATCCCAACCCTGGCCTTCTTTTCTCTCACTGCCCTGGGGTGGATGTTTATGGTAATACCCAAGAAATCACGCAGTGCACCCCAGAAAGGCCCTGCAGACGCACTTACACACCCCCGTGCAAGACTCATACTTCTGCTGTGATTGCATCACACATGTCACTGGGCTGTGCCAAGCAGACCCATGTAACCTCCATCCAGTAAGTCCTGCCCACAGTGGCCAGAGTTGTTCTTCACCCACAATGCACTCTGTATTTATTATGTTTTTTTTTTCTTTTTTTTCTAATCCATTTAGGAAGCAGGACCATCAGTTAACGAATCGAATTGGCTTTGCTGCTGAAAAGCTGCCTACATTATCAGGAAGAAAGGGGGTGGGAAGGTCAGATCCCGGGAAGNTGGTCTGTGTCGGTTTTCCTGTAAGAGGTCCATTTTCGCTACTGTTCCGAGACAGCTCGACTGGTTTGTGGACTGCTGAGCTTGGGCTCTTTTCCTTCCCTGTGGCAGTGAAGCATCTAACAATATTTTACCCATTCCCAACATTTAAAAATCTGTTATTTGGTGACTCTTCAGCAAAACATTCAGAACCGTTTATACAGTGGGGTTATTTCCATTCCATAAATGAAGATATTTGGATTTCGGGCTGTTATGCAGCAGGCTGAAACAGATTCAGACCCCGGAAGAGTCCAGGGACCTGCCTCAGTCCCACTGCTTTCCCCACAGGACAGTGGCCCAGTATGCAAAGGCATGGGTGCAAAAGATCCAAGGGGCCCTGTGCAGCTTTGCTACCTTCACTTCTGCCTCACCCCAGAGANGTCCAGGCTGCTCTTGCATCCTGGAAAGCCAACGCCTTCCACACATTAGCAAACATTCATTATTTTAGCCAGAGAANTCAGCTGTACAACAATGCTAAGAGGAAGGGACCCCCCCACACACACACTTTCTGCTCAGATCTACTCTAGAATCAAAATTTTAAAAAGTCTCCAAATCTGAGGGTCTACCCACAGGTTCAGTTGAACTAATGTGAGCTGTAGCAAGAGCGGAAAAAGGCNGTGATGTGTATCTTTGTCTGTTCTTGCAATACCCTCCACCCCTGGAAGAGCTGCTTTACCTCAAATGTAAAGTCTCACAAGGAGGCTAATTTCTATGATCCACAGCATCTTTAACTGTAGGTTGCAATCCTGTGCTAGGGAAATGAAGGTAGGGCTGCAAAAATCCTGACAATGAGAGTTTCTGAATGTGCGACAGTGGAAAGGTAATTCAAAATCAAATGCATAAGGAAGCCAAGGTATCTCTGATGGCCTTGGCCTCTGGTGTGTGCCACTTCACAGTAGCCTCAGTTCTTTATGNACATGTGTGCACAGTGCATGGTACATGCCATCACAACATGCAACCCCAACTGGTGTTGCCTGAAATGCCTCTGCTCAGAGTCTTACATTAAGAATTACAGTGGTTTTTTTTTGTTTGTTTGTTTGTTTTTTGTTTTTTACCATACACAAGGTTTTTCCGATCTTACCAAACACTGATAGTTCAATTACCGAAAACAAAGACTTCTGGATTTTTCTGCTGTCATTCCTCAGCATGTTAAGTGTCAGATTAGCATATCTGTGGATTGATTATAGGTGTGTTAGAGGACTTAATTTCATCAATTGTCCCTTGCATGGCTGACTTAAATTTCACTTAAGGTCTGTTAAATGAACTTTGGTTAAAGGTTAGGACAGAATTTCCAACAGTTTCTGAAATGTCCTTATACATACTTCTACCACTTTGTGCTCTGTGTTCATATGAAGATGTGTTCNCCAGCATTAATGATCATAAAATCAACCCATGGATCAACCCTGAAAAAGACTGGAGATATTCTATACNTCTGAGTCTCAAATATTCAGGCAGTTTAACTCACTGTATAAAGAGACAAGCACATCCATCTCATTAGTATGNAAAGTTTCTTTTGTCTTTAATAAATGGTAAAATCATATGTATACTAAAGAACTGTCTTAAAGTAATGGTCTTCTCATTTTTATTGGAGGCTGTAGGGAGGGGACCTCCCCCATCTGTAGGAGTGTTCACANGTTTTTCAGTCATTGTAGGCTTGTATCCTGGGGTGTGGAGGGGGCATGCTGGTGGCTGAGTATGTGGGCATTTGTTCCAACTCTCTCAAACAAGGCACTGGGTAGTTGCAGTGTGTGACCTTGCTGTTGCTGCTGACATATCTGGTGTAGCAGCTGAATGGGAGCAGAATTACATCAGGGTCTGCAATGGGGATGGTGAAGGAACCGGCCAGCACCACCTGCCTTGCCCAGACGTTCTAAAAGAAAGTGGAAAGTCTCTCACGGCCATCTTGGTCTCAGAATCGGCAGACTACTCGATGACATATTACCATAGGTAATGATTTGCTTTGTAGTACTACTTTATACTACATGCCAGGGGTTGTGAAAACAATTCTGGGGCAGTCTTGAGTAGAAAAATTTAAGAAGCCGTATTTTAATTGTTTCTCAAGGAATAATTTCCTTTTCTTCCAACCTTATTCAAAGACAGTGTGTATGTGTATGTGGAAACTCCCAGGCATTGATATGTGGGTGAGAAGCCCGCTTCATCACTGACCTTCAAAGAACCCTTAGATAACTAGCAATATTTTTTTTATCATTCATGTCTCTTAAAAATAATTGGTGTCTGCTAGCNATCCCTCAGTGCCAAAAGGCGGTATGCAGGTTTCTAGTGGAGAATAGCAGACAGTCTTACTCAAGTGTGAGCCTAATGTGCAACCAAACTAGCCAGCAAGGCAAGGATGCGCCCACTGGAACAATAGCAGCAATTCTGTTGTGGGGGTAACCAACCACTCTTATTGGAATGGCACTCCANAGGATTCACTTCGGGTCCAATCAAAAGCGTATAGCTAAGCAGGTCATAGGCCCAAGTGGGAAAACTACCACTCTCGTTTTGCTAAGTAGACGTGGTGTACCCATAACATTCCCTTCTAAATAACTGCGTATATGCCTACAGATTAGTGTTGGTTGGAGAAGCATCTCCACCCCCACCCACCCACCACAGTAGTCAAAGGTGGCCACAGAGATTCATAATTGGCCAAAGTACTGGGTTTTATTTGAGTATCAATGGGACAACAATACCGATCCTAGAAGATGCAAGGAATATCATAGGGGAAGGAGCAGAAAGAACATAAGAAAAGAGGGTGAGTGATGTGGAACCCTGACTTCTTGGCATGATATCGCTGTTGCACTCCTGAACTCANAACTGTGGTTTCTGGGACANAGTCTACACAAGATTTCACACTTCGGCATCCTGTCATGGAGCAGGTGTGGTTCATGGGGACTTCATCCTCCATGGGGAGTTATAAGCAGTTAATGGCTGATGGGGAGTGAGAGACATTTTCTTCAGTGGTATTACCACTGGAAAGGTGCCCATACTCTTGTAAGGAACCCTAAGAAAGCTAACTGGGCAACAGAAAACAAAACAAAATATGAACATAGAGGGGAGTTACTTGCTAGTTGGTAAAAGGATGGGGATCAACCAGAGTAGGAGGGGAGACAAGAGAGGGTAAAGAGGGCTAGTGGTGAATATGACCAAAATACATTGCAATCTTGTATGAAATGTACTAATGAAACCCATCTTTATAAAGAATTAATAATGCTAATAAAAACATTTTTTAAAAAGTANTACATAAAAAGCATTGGGTCTTTAAGAAAGCAAACTCCTATTTTTTACTATGAGGTGACAGACTACTTTAGTTTGCACAGAAAAATTATTTTTTTTTTATAACTCTGAGGAAAACAGGCCTACAGTGACTTTTCTATTTTTGCATTATAATAAAAGTCTTTGGATGCTCTGTTGCGGGGACATGGAAAAGTCACAGCCCAGCCTNTGTCTCTGCATGTAACATTCCCACGAGGCAAGAACATTCTCATTGGAGATTTTTCTAAGATGTGGANGTGTGCAAGATCTCAACTGGCAGTGTTGAGACCAAACTGCTGAACCACTCTACATTCTATCAGAAACCATTTTTCTTTCAGATTGTCCTTAAAAGCCATAAGAGGAGCCACATGACAAGAGTCAATTTGCAAGTTTAGGAACTATTTGTCCCCAAAGTCTGACAAAATAATTTGACCTGTAAACAAACCAAACTGGCACTGTTTTCAGTAAAACTTCTGTTTTGTGCTCTAAGAAACACGTGAGGGCATCATATGTCAACCTTTGTACATTCACATGAGGTAGGACCATGCTGCCCTTATTGCAACACAAGATAAACTGTGGCTTCTAGTTCTGGTACATATACTGGTGTATACTAGTCTAGACTAGTATATAGACTAGTATAAAGAATTACCACAAGAGCCACTTGTGACACTGTACACAACAGAGAATTGTTCAAAAGCCTGAGTTACCATTGTTTACTTATCTTAGAAGAGGATGGAGGGCCATTCCATTTTCATTGTCTTGGTGAAGAAAGGGAGAGGCGTTTGCATACTGGTTAAAAGTGTGAGCTTGCTGCTAGCCTGCCTATCCTGAGTCTGAGACTCATTAGGGCTTCTTGGAGTCTGTCTCAGCCCTCTGTGAGTCAGAGCCTTTATGTGTAGCATGGAAACAATCATTGTACCCACTTGATGTAATTATTTCTAGCATGAAATGAAAGGCACACAGCACGCACTTAGCATTGTGCCTCACACATAATGAGGGCTTGATGAAAGTGGATAAAAAGCAAGGGGTTGAATGAAAAGGTCCTTCATGGTTTCTGCTGAAAGAAAAGATGTATTATTTCAGCAGACCTTGTGGGAGGAACTCAGGGAAGCTTGAATATTAACATTAAAAAAACAAAACCTGAAATCAGACCTTCTCATTCTTGACACTCTATCATCAGGGTATCTTCGTCCTGGTTTTTCGTTTGGATCCCTTGCAGCTAGACAACCTGGGAAAGCAACCCCAAATCTAATTTCAACTGCTGCACATACAGAATGAAACTGAAATGAAAACAAAATCTGTGGGTTAGCCAGGCAGTGGAGGCACATGCCTTTGATTCCAGCACTTGGGAGGCAGAGGCAGGCAGATTTCTGAGTTCTAAGCCAACCTGGGCTACAGAATGAGTTCCAGAATAACCAGGGCTACACAGAGAAATCCTGTCTCGAAAAACCAAAAACCAACCAACCAACCAACCAACCAACCAACCAACTAAACAAACAAACAAACAAACAACCCACTGTGGGTAAATCAGGCTAAGATTAAGTAAGAATAATGCTTTTCCTGTATCCTTTGTCCATTTTATGTCATTTCACAGTGGAATGGTCAGCACTCATTTTGATCTGGAGTTGGTCACTCCTTTTCTTCTCAAAACAAGGTTTATTTCTGTGTATGTGTATGTGCTTGCATGTATGTACATGTACCACATGCGTGCTGGTGCCTGGGGAGGTCAGAACAGGGTGATGCATTTCCTGGACCTGGCAGTTATGAGCCAAATAGATGTGGATGCAGGGAACCTGGGTCTTCTGCAAGAACAGAAAATCTCTTAACTGCTGAGCCATCTTTCCAGGCTCTCTTTTCAGTTCCTTATAACAAATCATTAACAATTTTGATCCGGGCACATGGCATGCGGCTGTAATCCCAGCNCTTCAGATGCTGAGGCAGAAAGTATCAGTCCAGCCTGTGTACCACGGTGAGTTCACAATGCCTCAAAACATCCAGAGCTGGTGGTGCAGCTCAATGGTAGCATGCTGGACTAGCATGAGCACAGTCCCAGCTTCTGTGCCAAGCACTGGAAAACAAAAACAAACACCAGAAACAGAACATTTCGGAGAGCATGTCAGTTCTTGTAGACCACAGACACAAGTAGACATTGCCTCTGGGTCCTCAGGACCTCTGGGCTCATCTGGAGTTAAGAAGCCTTGGATCTGATCATAGCTAGTTCCTGGTGCAAGTATATCAGGAGGTAAAATGACCAGCCAGGGACTTCTTTATATTGCTAACAAAATAAAATTCCTAAATTATAACATTTCTGTGGGTGCTAATTTTAACACTTGTTCCTAAACAAACCCTAAATTTATGAAATATGTGATGTAATTGGGTCACAGTAATGCAATGACAAAGAAAAGTATGGATTAGAGANGGAGGGCTTCTTCCTTATTGGTCTATAGAAAACTGCAATTAAAAAATCTTAGGGTGGGCTAGGAATAGTGGCACACAATCCTAGCACTCGGGAGACAGAGGCAGGAGGATCTCTGTGAGTTCAAGGCCAGCCTGGTCTACAGAATGAGTTCCAGGACAGCCAAGGCTGTTACAAAGAGAAACCCTATCTCTCAAAACAAACAAACAAACAAAAGCCTTGTGTACCCCATCATGGCAATTTCTTTTTTCTGTTTGCTTTGCCCCCAGTTCCTAGTCATTGCCCGGGGAAGAAAGTGGGCAATGCCTTAGCCCTTGGACAGTGAGAAGTCTTTAAGAGATTGATGCCAAAAGGTGGCAGAAGGAAATTTTTTGTTTTTCACTCNACCCAACTCCAACTCAACCCAGGTTACATTCTCAAAGATTTTGCAGGGCAGTTCCTCAGATTTTGCATTAGAGGAGAAAAGCCACATGATTTCATCCAGAGTAGAAAACTGAGATGTGGCTCTCTGGATTTTGTCACACCACCTCTGCCTCCGTTAGTGTGTTAATGGCTGTGGGAAAGCACCCAATTTCCTATAGCTTACATTGTTCAGCCATCCATCATTTAAGTGCAGCCCATAAACAAAGGCACGGACCACCTTCTGCCCCTTTGCTGAATGCTGTGGGTCAAAATCATCTCAAAGGACAGTGTGTTCTGCCCATGACTCCTTAGTTGCAAGCTCTCTCTATGAAAATGGCTGTTTTGGACAAGTTCAGCAACAATTGCATTATTCATACTTGACTCTGGCCAGGCTTCAGAGTTTTAATCATCTAAATAGAAAAAAAAATCAATTCAACAATGACCAGTTTGATTCAGCACATGTTTACTGAGTCTGTTTTAGCTGCAGAGGGGTGAGCCGGTAGCAAGCAGGCAGCTAGAAATGGCCTCTCCATGTGGCCATCTGGAAGGCCTCTCAGAATAGATGCTATCCAGGCTGTACTCGAGTCCATACCTCAGAACAGGAGCAGATGAATTGGGATCTTTGTTTTGGGGTCCTATTTATATGCTCCAGGGACATTGGCTAAGTGGTGGGCTTGGTCAAAAATGACATTTGATTAAGTGAGATATAACATTGAAGTAACCTTTCTTGTGGCTCTTACATATCATTGAATGTTTCTCTTTTTACTTCTTTGGCCTCTTCACTGGGCTCTAAGCTTCTATAGACCGAGGTCTGTATACATGGTCCTTACTGTCCTGTCTGTATGAGACAGCACATAATATGTGCTCAAAAACTCATTTGTTAAGAGAATAGACCATAGGATGCCGATGCTTAGCACACTGGGAATCCACTTGGTTCAGGAGTTTATAACCATTTACTCCAGAACTCTTAGAAGTCAGGATGATCAAGAAATGGACTAAGAGAAGAATATATGCCCTAGGGGATAAAAACAGTGGAATCCAGAAAAGGCAATTAAGGAAAAATATGAATTCCCATTTGTCCTAGTTTGCTTTTTCTGTTGTTATAATAAAACAATGACCAATACCAACTTGAGAAAGAAAGAGTTTATTTGGCTTACAGATTACAGTTCATCAGTGAAGGAAGCTAGGGCAGGAGCTAAAGGCAGGAACCTGGAGGTAGGAACCTGGAGGCAGGAATTGAAGTAGAGACCATGGAGGAATGCTTATTTATTGGTTTGCTTCCTCTAGCTTGCTCAGCTCCCTTCCTTATACAACCCAGGACCACCTGCTGAGGGGTAGCATCACCTATCGTGGGCTGAGCCTTCTCCATCAATGACCAATCAAGAAAATACCTCACAGACATGGCTACNGGCCAATCTGATGGAGGAAGTTCTTCAGTTGTGATTCCCTCTTTCCAGGTGACCTGAAAGTATGTCAATTTGACAAAAACTAGCTATAACACCATCTGGGGTGGGGATGTGTGGGTGTGGGGGTGGAGAGAATGGAAAAGAAAGGGCAGGACTGAATCTGAGTCTTCAGCAGGATGCGCTACAGTAACTGACTAGTCAAAATTTTAAAGTGTTGAATTGAGCTTTAATAAATTTGGAATGTTCTTTAGGGGAGGGGTGGTGGCACACAGCTTTAATCCCAGCACTTGGGAGGCAGAGGCAAGTAGATCTCTTAGTTCAAGACCAGCCTGGTTTACAGAGTGAGTTCAAGCACAGCCAGGGCTACACATAGAAATCTTGTCTCAAAAGACGAAAAACAACAAGAAGTTGGAATGTTCTTGATAGTTTAAGCAAAATAAAATTTTCTATTTTCATTCTCCCTCCCAAATAACTTTCTGTATCACCTTTCCCATTACCTTGGGATCTTCCAGCCCTGAAGATTGCTGCGGAAGACTTTAGTAGTCACGATGAATGTATAGATCCNATTTTATTGCGTCTTTGGCCTTAATGTACCTGACAATGTTCCACGACTGACTTGGCAGCCTGGGGATTTTGACCAGTCTTGGAATCTTAGCAATAGCAGTGGGCAATACCAGCAGGAAGGTCTCCGGGAAAGTGGTCCCTGCAACAAGATAGAATGACTGCGGACTTAATTAACTGGAGTCAGTACATGAGATGGAATGCTGTAGGCTTTAAAAGTCACACAGACCATACAACACAGAGAAATGTGCAGTCGATCCTCTATGGTATGTTGGTTGTTTTGTTTTGTTCTTTGTCAACTTGACACNAGCTGGAGTCATCTGAGAAGAGAGAGAAGCACAAGTGAGGAAACACCCGCTCAGACTGACCAGCAGGCAAGCTTGTGGAGCATTTGCATGCTTGATTATTGGTNTGGAAGGGACCAGTACACTGTGGGCAGTGCTATCCCTGAACCGGTGGTCCTGAGTTGTGTAAGCAAGCAGAATGAGTAAACCAGGAGGTGCAAGCCAAGGAGCATCTTTCCCCCATGGTCTCTACCTCAGTTCCTTCATTCATGTTCCTGCCTTGAGTTCTTGTCTTGACTTCACATAATGATGGACTGCAGCTGTGAGCTGAAATAAACCCTTCCAAGGTGGGTTGTGTTCAGTGTTCCATCACAGCAACCAAAAAGTAGCTAATACATATGGGTTAGCAAAAGCAGGGCAGGTGATTACAAGCTTTATGTGTGTGTGTGTGGTGTGTGTATGTGGTGTGTGTGCATGTGTGTGGTGTGTGTGTGTGGTGTGGTGTGTGTGTATGGTGTGTGTGTGGTGTG